>RJWT010031493.1:0-14365 GCA_004365215.1 Cuniculus paca | reverse complement strand
TACAGTTCTTAAGAGCAGTATTCATTCTCTCTTACTAAACATGGAAAACATTCTTTGCAGTGGTTTTTATCACACATTGCTTAGGAACAGCTATCTAAACAATTTTTAGAGTCCTCCACTAATTCCGCTATGAAAGAAAAGTTATTATGCTGCTAGAGAACAGGAGGATTTCATGTCCCATCAGATCATTTCCTTCAGGGTTCTTTGTAGCCCTCTGTAACATTTTCATAGTCCAATAGATTTTCCCCAATGTGCCATTGTTTCCATTCCAGGATCAGCTGGGAGAATAATGGTTTTATCTATGAATCTTTGTATGGAAGGATCGGAAAATAGATTTAGAATCAATGTGCCAGTTAAAATAGTCATTAGTTAAAAAAAAAAAAAAGATTGGCTAAAATAAAAAACTAACCCAGAAGTCATTTTTCAGACCTCAGTGTACTTATTTATATAACATTTTGTTTTAAAAAAAATTCACAGTAGCATATAAATATCAACAATACACAATCAGAGAGTACTGACTTACAGCAAATAAGAAAATTAGACAGGCTGAAATAGAAAAAAATGAAATAAGGATTAAAGCCAATATAAAAATGAAGGCTTCATTGTTGTTAGCAGTTAAAAATATGTTAGGATGTATCAGGGGAGAGCTCATGCTTTGAGAAAGATACACACTCTAGTCCCTAGAAACTGAACCCCAGCTTTACTTGCACATGAAGCAGAGTTCTTACAGGTTTCTGTGTGATTTTCTGAGCTTGGGATAAGACCAACCAGTGTCAGTGGCTCATGAACTAAAAGTAATGTGGTAAGTAAATAAAGCAATAACCTGTATCAGTCAGTAACTGCTGACCACAAAAATGTTCTAGCTTTAGTTGTTACTAAACTATGTATCCCTAAGCAAGATACAATAGTTGAATCAACAGGAATTATTCCCTGTCTCTCTGTAAAGCAGACTTTAAGTAAATGATGCAAAAATAAACCTGCCTGGCAACTAATGTAACAGTCTCTGAGGACATGAACAAATAAGCACCACCTCTTGCCATCTCAAGAGAAAAATGAGCCAAGCTCACACACACACAAAAGAAAACCATGAACTGTGGTTAGGACCTGACTCTACTGCAGTAAACCTGATGACTTGATACAAAACAACCGCCTCTTGGCTTCTCCATTCAGCTATGTCAGGGAAGTCAGGTAAAACGAACCAACAGTAGAAGTTTTACAAGTACCATGCCAACGCCCAAAAGATTCATCTAAATGAAAAATACCTAATTTACAACAATATCTAACACTGGGAGCGAGGCTGGGGGCTACTGCAATGCGTGGCTGATAAAATAAAATGTGTGTGTGTTAGTGTGTCATGAAGTTGTGAAATTTTCATCATGATTAGTGTCTGTGAAGTAGAGAAATCTGTGGTAGATTTTCCTTCTACCTACTTGAGTTGCTTCCTAATTCGATTTTTCTCAAAGTACAGGAGACTGTAAACCAGCCAGTCCTTAAGATCTTTTTTGATTTAATCCATGTGGATACTGTTTGTGTAAGATCAGTGACGTCAAACTAAGGTTTTCAATGTGACTCAAACAAACAGTACAAAACTGTATAAAGTCTAATACATAATCCTTTTTATGGCCATATACTTACAATCTCAATAAAGGAGGAAAAAGGAGTTTTATATAAACATGCCCTGATCATGTTTATGATCAGCCCTTGTAAATGCACTTTTTAATTGTGTATATGACAAATGGAAAGCACACATGCAAAACTTCTGCCACATATTTAAGTAAGATGGTGTCTTAGGTACACACTTATGCCATTGTTAAGATGCGAGCTCCACTGCCAGTTTGTATA
Source organism: Cuniculus paca (assembly GCA_004365215.1). Classification (NCBI taxonomy): domain Eukaryota; kingdom Metazoa; phylum Chordata; class Mammalia; order Rodentia; family Cuniculidae; genus Cuniculus; species Cuniculus paca. The sequence goes on along the minus strand of RJWT010031493.1, from coordinate 12,523 downwards.
GCAGAGCGCTAGTCTTCCTTGAAAGCACACAACTGATAGGCATATGAGAACCATTCAGACACCTCTGACAGACACGGCTTCAAAAATTATGACGTGAACCTGTCATTTCAAGGAAAATGTCTGAAAATGTTTGTTGCACACTTCAAGTTTCCAAGGAATAATTAGAATTTTTCAAAAACATCTATGTGCTATCTTGAATTTGACAGTTTCTTAATACTAAATAGTGTTCTTATAAGGACTTCAGTGATGTAAACAAATGAATAACAAAATGTAAAGATTTGCATAAGATTTTCTTGAGTCAACTGGTATGTTTCAAGTAATGAACAGACCACGTTACAGAATAAAACATGGGTGAAAGACAATTCAACTGCAAGATGTATCACAGATTTCACACTTGTTAGTATTAAACATTTGTTGCTGTTAATTCTTGTTTATATTGATATTTGTTAGATTAAGTTTCTGCAAAACAATCAACTTTGGAGAAATCAACTTTGGAGAAGTTTTGTGCAGTAACAAAAATTTCATGAGCATCTAGAGATTATAAAGCACTCTTTCTTTTTCAATAGCATATTTCTGCTCTTCCAAAACTTTTTATGCTTCAGACATGTCAAAACTGTTTGAATACAGAGGCAGATATGAGAATTCACACAAAAAAGTGTTTTGCCAAAACATGTTAAAAAATAGTACTTTCTTTGTGATTACTTTCCTTTGTTTCTTTTGTTTTGAATTTTAAAAATTTTTAATTTTTATTGGTACATGTTCACAGTACATAAGAATTATATTCATTGTGGGGAATTGGTACATGTACATAACACATCTCGATTCTCTTTTATCCCTTCCCCTCCACCCCGTTTTTTGCCAGAATCAGATTCATTCATTATTTTTTTTATTTTGAAAGGAATACAACCAAACAAAATAAAACAGGATAGAGTCAATCACAACAAAACAATGAACATGGTACATGACTTCTAAACAGGGTAAAAGGCAATCAATAATGGCTACTGTAATGCCTCTTGTTATCTTCAATATAACTGCCCATAACATCAGGGATAAATAAAATCAAACAAAATAGAACAGAATAAAACAGTAAAAAAACAAAACAAAACAAACAAAGCAAAACAATGAGTTAATTATCACACAGATTAAAAATGAGACTAAAAGCCCAAAATGCATATAAAATACGTACAACAATTATACTAAATCAAAATGCACTTTTAGATACATTGCCCACCCTGGATTGAAATAACTTTTTTCTCTCTTTTTTTCTATCATCTGTCTTTTATTTTGTAATTTAGTTATATATTGAATTTCTCATATAAGAAAAGCCACACAATTTTTAACCTTGCATGTCTGCCTTACATCACCTAATATTATGGTCTTAAGATGCATCCATTTTTCTAAAACGACACAAGTTTATCCCTAAGTCACAGTAGTACTCCACTGTGTATAAATACCACATTTCCTTCATCCGTTCATCAGTCCATGGATATATAGGTTGCTTCCAAGATTTAGCTATTATGCTGCCAGAAACATAAGTATGAATACATGGGTATGATGTCTTCAACTTTTTTGAGAAGATACCTAGAAGGGGAATAGCTGAATCAAGTTAAATTTCTGTTTATAATTTTTGGAGGTATCTCCATACTAATTTTCAGAGTAGTTATACAAGTTTATATTTCCACCAACAAGCAAGAGGTGTTCATTTTCCCCAACATCTTTGCCAGTATTTGTTACTAGTTGATAATACTATGCTGGAAAATAGCCTTAAAAACTAGAGTTCAAAAATGCCAGCCCCATCACTTCTTGGCCTTTTGGCTAAGATCAAGTGTAAAAATGCCAGCCCCATTCAGCGTCTCCTGGCCTGGCCTGCCTTACAGAGCAGTCACTGGACAAGAAGATAGTGATGACTGGTATGGCAAGGATGAACTCACTGGGCCTGGCAGTCTTGTTCTCTGGTTTTTAAAGCTGATTATTTTCCAACTATGTCATATTTTCTTTTAGGCAATTGGATTTCTTTTTGTTTTTTTAATTTGGAATAAAATGACATGATATGATCAAAATACATAATACACACTGAACTGTCCAAAACACATGAAACTAGAGGGGTGAGGAAGGTAATGGGGGATGTAATGAAAATAAGATATTTTTAAAGCAATTGTATTCAAATGAAATCAAGTACTTAATAATGTCTTAGTTCTAAATTCTGGCAGAATATATATTGATATAAATAACCCATAGAAAGGCTTATGGAATTCTAGATAATCTTTAAGTATGTTAAGAGCCCCTGTTTGAGAACTAGTGCTCTTAAATTTTTATGCAATTTGCATTTTACCCTAACATTCTTGTCCTTCACCAATATGTCATCCATATATATCATCATTTCTCTCCTGGTGTTTTAAAAATCTTTGTGTTTCACAACCCCCGAAGTTCCCGCCCTGGGTCCCCCAGAGGCCTAGTGCTTGGATCCGGGACAGCCCCCCCGGGGTGATGTGGCAACGCCACAGCAGGAGCAGCAGCAACTGCTGCAGCTGCAGCAAATGCCAATAATAGTTCTTTTGTTTATTTGTTGCCAAGCTACTCTAGTTAATCTCTCATTTCATTTAATTTTATCATACTTCTTTGAGCTACATTCTTACCTTACTTGGAATGATTTTAGTTCTAAATAAGTGAGAACATAAAAGGAGGATTTGTTTCACTTGTAGGGAGCATTGCTGTATCTACACCAAGAAGCTCAGAAGTTTAGGGTTGATTTTGCAGCTTAAAAATGTAAACAAAATCATCGTTTTTGGCCATTCCCTTCCTCTTCCATTCTCTGTATGTCAGTTTCCTCCTTCAGATTTGTTTCAAATGGTTGCACATCTGCTGTACATCATGAACCACAAGCCTGAATGGCAAGCTCCCCAATACAAGGAACTGGGAAGGAAAAGGGATTATCTTCTTATTGCATGCTCTCACACTTGGGAGAAAAATCTTTCACAGAACTACCCCACTCCTGGATGAGTCATCCTCTAATTTCTTTGACCATATTTAGCCTGCTTTCAAATTCAACATTGCACTGGGAAACTGGCCCAAGGAAGCCCATCCTGAAAAGGCAATGTCCACAGTCCTCTGAGGATTGGGGACAGTGTTGCTGAGCAAACTCTGCATTCTCTTACCCATGGGCGAAGAGTGACTGCCTGCTTAGGTTACATATTTATACCCCTATTCTGAAAATATGCACACAGTCTCTGCATCCCACAACAATTTTTACACACAAAGTATGTCAGTGCTCCTTTCCCAGGCTCCTTTCCCTACTGAGTAACATGGTGAGAACATGTTGTCACCCTGCATTTGTAGTGGAGACGAAACTGTTTGTGCCTCTCACGGGTTGTATAGGGCAATTGACATATCCGTCCGTCCTTCCTCGGGGGAGAGACAGAGGTCTTCCTATGGGAATGTAAGCAAAACCATTCCCAGAAAGGTTGAGGAAGCCTCCAGACTTCCAATACAGGAAGGTCAACAGCGCGTTCCTGGGGGAATTAGTCTCTAGCTTCAGTGCAGTCCACCATCTCCAGCTGTCAAGGCACGTTTGCTATAAATAATCCCTTAAAATTGTTTTCTAATGATTTTTGCTCACAAAGCTCAGAACAAGCAGACATCGGGGGGAAATGTGGACAATTACCTCCCATCATGGCGTGCCGCTTTACAGATACAAAAATTGGAACTCTGTGGTGGCAAGATACTTAAAACAAATTCATGATGGATAAACTATCTCAAGCCTATGTAGTTTTGAGTCAAAAACATTATTCTTTCATGACCACTATATTTTTGATAGGACACAGCAAAGGAAGAGAAAGAGGGGTAGACTAACGGATTTGGGTATAATAAACTGTAATTTCTATATATATACAGAGTCCAAAAAAAAGTATACATCAGGAAAAGAAAAACTTGTGTGCGTATTTTAATACTAAATGTACTGAAACATCATGAGATTAACACAACTTACCTTTGACCTCTTCAAATATAAGAGGTGCTCAAAGTGGTGGTCATTAGTTTGCAGACTTCTGTTAGTGTGATGAACTGCTGAAGAGTATATACATTTTTTGGTGGACACTGTACATATTTGTTCAATTTAATGTCTGCTACTGTATGAAAATATTTTTCTTCAGCTCACCATATTAAAAGGTGCTTTTGTATTTTCCATTTAATTTAAAAGTATAAAAGTACAAAATAATGAGCCTACAAATTTGTTAGAATGAAGAATACAAAAACCCTCCAAAATCATATACCAGTTTTTACTCCTTTTAAAAATACTAGCCAGAATGAATCCAACGCTGTTCATATACAGTTGGTTAAATTTTATTATTCATTTATGGGTATTTTAGTAGTTCTCTTTCAAAAGACTGCTCTAATTTTATTCCTCAATTTTAGATTCAAATTGTTACTGCCATCTGGGTGCGTGTTTATCCTTTACACTGAAAAATTACTCCTGTTTATTATTTGTTTAATAAAATTACTCATCCATTGTTCCACATTGGCATATAGAGAACATTTATTGCCACTTACAAGTCTATGATACAGACTTCACAGTGGATGCATTGATGTACCTGCAAGCTTCCCTTATTCGCAGACTATCATGACCAGAAAATGTTTGCATTAATTAACATAAAATTCCAAGTTAATTTGATCTCCAATTTTCCTGAAAATTTTTACTTGTTTTTCTCAGTCCATAAGCAATCTATTGAAGCCTATTTAGTGTAAAACTTTATGCTCTTTCACCAGGGCCTTTACATTGAGATTTTTCTTTACAAAATAAAGATTGAAAATATCTAAAAGGTTTAATGTAAACAAAAAAAGAATACATATAATAAATAAGAGAGATATACAAAAATTAAAATATTTAGAACTTTGGAATATACTTATTGAATAATTTCATAGGACTAGAAAATTAAAATTGAAGATGAACTCCAGTGTGAAGTCTTGACTGAAAAGTCCTTGGGCATCCAGCAACCTGTGAAATCATTGCTACCTCCTCACAAACAGGCAGGGAGCAGTGAGCTGAATGGCCACCTAACTTGTAAGCACTGGACTGCTTTACTCAGTAAACATCAACCTTTACTTATTTCTTCATGCCAGAAAGAATTACAGCACAATATTTTGTGCTTAACATTTTTTGCTATAATGTATTAGATTTTACCATGGCAGAAATCCTGTGCATTAAAGACAGAAATCTATGAAACTGTTAAGTAGATACAAACATCCATCACTTAAATAATTTAATATAAATATTAAATACTTAAAATCCAAGAGAAAAATAATATTTTGCCTGAAAATCATGTATCAGGCTTAAAGACACTATATATTGTAAAAACAAAAACACTATAAATTAAGCAAAGCATTTTTTTGAATAAAGAAAAACATATCAAACACCTCAATTGACAGATTCATACTGATTTCATACTGATTTCAAACATTAATTTTAAAAAGTGCTTTAGATTTAAGAATTTTTATAACTTTTAGGTTTAAAATGAAGACTCAGTATGCCTAGATAAATTTGAATTTCAAATAAACAATGGTTAATTTTTGGTATACATATGTCTTATATATTTTGTGAAACATAAACTAAGAAAATTGTTTTCACCTACCTGAAACTCAATTTTAAGCAGGCATACTGTATTTCATCTGAAAATACTAGAGGTAAGAGAAAAGTACCTGAAAAAATTGTTCATGACCACTCAATTTGACAGATTTGTCTGTTCATAACACCTTAAAATATTACCGTAAGACATCCTGGATAATTTACTCCTCATTATACACTTCATTTATCTTAGCATTTGTACTTCATTTTTCTCAGATGGTTTCACCTGGAGGCTTTTTTCTAAATGATTGTTTGAGGACAGTCTCCCTTTCAACATCCCAGGTTTCTATAATGAACGAACACACTGTTAGAATAAATTTGTTCAAAATTAGTTTGACAAGAAATTCACATTGTATCAAGCGTGATTTTCTTCCTAACTTAGTAATGCTTTGTACCACAGCTAATAACATCTGAAATCAAAATGTAGAAATATAGTATATTTGTTTTCTATGCTGCTGTATAAACTATCCCAAACTTAGTTGCCTGAAAAGGATTTGAAGGAGTTCAGTGGGAAAAGAGAAAAGAAGTAAAATCTTAGAATAGCTGTCAACACTGAACTTGCAGAAATGGAACCATTTCATAGAGAATCAAACAAGATCTCACATATGCTGAGCAAGTGTTCAACCACCAGCTCCAGCTCCTTTCTATATTTTCTTCTTGATTTTCTAATTAGCCAGAATCATAGCACAAAATATCCTAAGATTCCAAGAGATATCAAAGAACCATATTACAGAACAGTTTGTTTGGCATGTATCACTTTCTAGCTTAGATATTAAGCTTAAAAGACAAAGAAAGGGATATGCATTTACAAACCACACGCGTTGCAACATGGAATACCATATTTGAAGGTGAGATAAGAAAAATGTACGATGATTCCAAAGAGACTTGAATCAAATCATAATCAACTTGTCGAGAATCAAAGAGTTTTGAAAGCAAAAAGAGTAAATAATTTGTATGTACAACAGAACCTCCTCCGAAAGACTATGAATTCCTGTTTTAGTAGAAACCTTGGAGGCCAGAATGGAGCGAAAAAACATATTCAAAATTCTGAAAGTAAAAGGTCTTCTGTCAATCAGGAAGACCATGCTCAATAATCTTGTCTTTTAAAACTGAAAGGTAGGGGCTGGGGATTTAGCTCAGCGACACGAGTGCCTGCCTGACAAGTGCAAAGTCATGAGTTAGATCCCCAGCACAAAAAAAAAAAAATTGCATTAAAAAAAAGAAAAGAAGAAAATTATCCTAAAACTGAAGGGTAGATAATTTCTCAGAAAAAGAAAAGCTGACAGATTTTATCACCACTAAAATCATTTCATAAGAGATGCTAAAGAAAATTCCTCAAGCTAAAGAAAGAACTAATTAGTAACATGAAAACTATATGAAAGTATAAAATTCACTGGTAGAAGTAAGATCATTTTAAAATTCAAATACTAATTATGCAATGATAATGGCTAAACCACTTGTATCTACAGTATAAGGATAAAAGGACTTATTCATTTTCTAGTTTACTATTTAGTAGTACATGTGTGTAGTACATGACAATTTCTCAGTTGATACAGATAAATGAGATGGAAAAACATAAAACAAAATGTAAGTGGTAAGGGAAACAAAAGTGTGACCTTTGTGAATCTAATAAAAATTAAGTGTTATCAGTTTAAAGTAACCTATTAAGTACATGTTATGTAAAACTCAGGGAAACCACTTGACAAAAATTTATATTACAGGGTCAGGGATTTAGCTCAGTGGCACAAGCGCCTGCCTGGCAAGCATGAGGCTGTGAGTTTGATCGCTGATACGAAAAAAAAAATTATAATACTCAAAAAACAAAACAAAGGAAAAGTGAAAGACAACCACTACAAGAAACCATCAAACCATGAAAAAATCGAGCAAGAAGAGAAAATAGAGAGCAAAAGATTTACAAGACAATTTAAAAAATTAACCAAATAGAAATGATCACTTTGAATCTAAATACATGGACTAATACGCATTTTTGTTCATTTACCTATGTTAAGCATATTAAAATATTTTACCAAAGAAACTAAATTAAAGCATTAACTACTACTACTAAATATTTTTAAATAGAATGGAAAAGGCACTTAACCACACCTGTGTACATTTGTCTTTAAATTATGTATCTGTGACAGTATTTTAAGAAAATTAAGAGAAAAAAATTGAATTTTTAAGACTATACTTTTACTTTGATAATTTTCAAAACGAGGCATTATTAAAAACTGTATTTTTATATTCTTTTAGACTGAAGGGTACAAAAACCACAAAATTTATTCAACTCTGAAAACAGAAGTGAGAAATTCAATTTTTGGCCATTTTCCTGCTTTGAAACCTGCATATACTGTATTTTAGAGGTCTTAAATTATGACTTGTACCAAGACAGAAGTTCAAACATTGCTAAATATATACTTAAAATTTCAGTTTCTCTTAAAATTTTTGTTTCCCTTTCTTTTTCCACGAATCTTAGTTTGAGCATCTAACGGACATGTTATGATCACCCTCTTCTTAGAAACTGGTTCCTTTCTTAAATAGGAAGACAATAACTACCCTAAAGAGAATGATAATTATTTGATATACTTGACAATATTTTAGTGACAAAAGTATGTGGCAGGCAGTCTTAGACATTCAAATTTAAATCCACAAATGTTTTAAAACTTGACATTTCATAAAATTAAAAGATTTAGCTATACTTTTATAAAATTCACTATTTTTTACTATGGTGTTTCCAGTTTTCCCAAAGTCTTACCAATAAATTTAACTGTAATGGTTCTTTATGGACTACATGTATAACAACCTACAATGAAACACATTATGATTTTACAGTACTCATTCTTAGTTGTCTACTGTCTATAAAACATGATAGATCACAGAATTTAAGTAAAATTTCATAGCAATCTTTTACTAAATGATTACATGCTATGGAAATATACTCAGTGGTAGAGAAGCATTACTGATTCTAGATCCCACTGCTTAGTGTTGATTTGAAAGTAGTACCTTCTTTTGCCTTTTTTTTTTAATGGTGGCTTTCAGATAATTTGATGGGAGTGATAGAAGCATAAAAATATTAGTTTTTCTGGCTGGAAACCTTATACATAACTCCTATATTAATGCCCTGCTCTTGAGGATGTTTCTAAGGGACTTCTCCAAAGGGTTAGAGAGTTTGCAGTGTTGAATTGCATTTCTGAGAACTATTCAGTAGAACTGATTCCTGAGAACCTTCCTGTTTTGAGAGTGAAGTCACTCCTGTATCGTGCTGAGCCGTGTCTTAAAGGGCACAGCCAAGCCTGAGAGAGTCTCCAGGGAAAGCTGCAGAAGGGAGAATACTCATGGAGTCCAGGAACAATGGGAGAGGGGTGAGTGGGATGGAGAGCAACCTCTGCAGCTTCCTCACCTTCCAGGTGTCGTGGCATAGGAAGCTTGGATTCTGGTTATCTCACTCAACCCACAGAGAAAGGCAAGATAACTGCAGGTACTCTCCTAAAAGGACATTCACAATACTTTTCCTCATGATTTAATATTCTTTCCTTTTGTTTTTTGCCCTAAGCCTCAAGTTGCACAGGAGAATGATTTGTGATGTTATGGTGGTATGGTATCATTTCTTCTTTTATTATTGTATTTTACAGTTACTTGAAGTTAATATTGTTATCAATTCATTCATATATATATATATATATATATATATATAATTTCTTGTCACTGAAGATCAAGGATTTGTCCTAAAGAATAGCTATCTCAAGAATTCTCTTTATAATAAGTGAAAGAATTCCATCTCATTTCACTTTATCTGAGGTAAAATATTTTGTTCATGGAGCAAATTGCAGTATAAATTAGGATGAAACTTACTCTGTACATGTAGCAAAAGATAAATCAAATATTATCACCAATATGTCTTGTGTGACAGCAGGCAAAGGAAAGCATCAGTTTTCACCTTCATGAAACATTGAAATCAGAGGGAAAAAAATGACTCCTGCTAGGGAAATGATCAGAAGCCTATTAAAGAGTGTGAGTAAGAGGTGAAATTGCAATAGTCCCATTTAGACCGCATAGTATGAATGGGGAAAAAGACATGCAGTTCCTCAAAAGAACAAGAAAGCCAACACGTGAATATTTGTATACTGGAAAGCCATTTGGTAACTAATGCAGAGCGTGACAGGAGGACACTATAGATTGAATACCCATCACATTTTCTAGGAATTTATACACATTACAAACTTATCAATGTATTCGTGAAAGAAAATAAACATGAAGACAAATGGGATAATACTAGGCAAAATGAATGCCCTATATAAAGTTTAAAGCATAGTGACATATCATGAAAGAAAGAGTGATGTATTCTTAAACTGCTAAGTTTCATCTTCCGGGTTGATTTTAAGATTACTCAGTTTCCAAAACTAAATGAATCAAAAATTCAATCTACAAGCAAAATAATATTCGCTGAATACTACATGTAAACACTTCACATATAATTTAACCCTCATAAAACACTGCAGTGAAGATATTTCTATTTTTAAGACATAGGCTAAACTACTTAAGCAAAGAACCCAAAAAGAAACATTGACTTTAAAAGTACAGATTTATTTATTTTTCGAGGAGCCTCTAGATAAATATGGGAAGCTAATGTAGTAGGGCCTTCAGAGCACCTCATTTACACAGATTCTTTCTGAAGCCCTGAGGAAAGAGGAGCTAGCTACACTTTCATTCATTTATTTTACATTGTGTTTTCTTAACACTTCTGAAAGATCACGCCTCCCAAAAATAGGTATTTTTTTTAATGAAAGGACAATGAATGGGATAAATTTTGGGGGAAAAATTCACAACCTGTATCATTTCCTTCATTTTATGAACAAGAACCAGAGAAGCTGAATCTCTTGCAGGAAGTCACGTGAGCTTGCTGGTGAAACTGAAACCTAGGTCTCTGTGCAGAAAACCTTTTGATTACTGTGTTTGGTTAATCGAGTATGCATATCTTTTAGAATTTTATTTCTTCCTGGAACTAGTTCAGGAAAAATGCTGGTCAGTCCAGAAATTACAAGGTGATTGTCCACGTCGCTTGGACTCCACCTTTTCAGATGATCTGGAGGGACAAAGTGAAAGTGAAAGAGAACATGCGAGGCCCAGCTGCCCAGCTGACCAGACAGCCAGTGAGGCAGGGCGAGGCCACTTGCAGATCAACCCATAGGTTAACAGCACAGAAGCAGGCAGAGATCTGTTGGGTAGAGGCTGTGCTCTCTATATGAGCAACTTACAGCGAAGGCCTGGAGGGGGCTGATGAAGGGGACCCTCATCAATTAAGCATGGCAGCTCATTTTTATAAAATGTCAAAAGGGATTATTACACGTCTCATCTTAGTTTGCTTGGGGATAAAAATCAAGTACCAGCAAAGGTTGTATTTTTAAAACAACATTTAGCATAAACTCTTGCTTCTGGCCTTATGTCAAACTGTCAAAGAGGTGCTGTCCAACGTGATCTATCTTTTCCTTCTTCTATTTCTGACACAATAGATATTCCTTCATACTGACTAGTAATTGCATGTTAAAAACTCCTGATGAGTAGTTTTAATTTAAGACTATTATAATTTTGAAAATGTTTAATTATCAAGAAAAAGCCTTCAGTGCTGAGTGTGAGTGAAGGTTGAATGTGAATTCAGCATTATCAGTTTGGTTTGCACATTCCTCTAGGTTGAATGCTGTAACAAAGCATTAAACGTAATCTCTCGGTTTTTTTATATATATATTTCCTTATTCATTGAATATTCATAAAGCCTTGTCATACTAAGTCCTAGAGAACTTAAAGTGGTCTATGTATACATATGCGTTCTTTTGTTTCCAATCCAGAACAGCTTAAGATGTTTCTGCATAATTCATATCGAATTTATTGTAATTGAGCTTGAGTCTCTTTATTGTGAACCATAAGCTTTTTGTATTTGTAAGACTTTTGTGAATTCCACAACTATCTGATAGCACATTGCAAACATTTCAGATGCTCAATCCAACACTTTTTAAAAGGCAACTATACAGTAAGACCCCAAGTTATGAATAGTCCAGCTGCAAATATTCCCAGGTAGGAAAGGACCTCCCAATGCAGACACTCATAGATGCAAGCAAGTAACAGAAGTAGCTCCAGTGTCTGCTAGGCATTGTCACAGTGGTGCTATTGTGTGCTCACTGTACACTTGAAGGTAACCATAAAAGTAAAAGTAGATTATTTATTGTACTTTTGTGTGTGTATGGTTTTTTAAAATGCTTTACATTGTATATTTGTTTCAAAGGTATATATGACTCATTTTTTGAGCAAATCTGACTTAAGAACATTCTCATGGAACACAACTCATTTGTAAGTCAGGGACTTAGTTTAATAATATACAACTGCTACTGAAGGAAAAATTCAAATAAAAACCATTCCCATATACTGTAGTAACCTTAACAGTTACTCTATCATATGTGCATGTGTCACTCCAACATTTAAATGCTTTATATTGTCTTAATATGACTAGCCTGATACTCTCTCAAGTAAATGTCTATTTTCACTAGTAATAGCATCGCATGCTTCTTACTTTTTACTTGTGGCAATTCGTACCCAGCTATATACTCCTCAAGTCCATGCATAGAAAGAGCTATTCTCTTCCTTGGTTCTGACAGGAGGACACTTTAAGAGGTGGCATCTAGTGGTAGGTGTTTTAGTCACTGGGGGTATGGCCTTAAAGAAGAGAATGGGACCCTGGCCCCTTCTTTCTGTCTTGGCATGATGTGAAATTTTATTCTGGCATATGTTCTTTACCTTGATTGTTTTGGTTACTTTTTCTTCGTTGCTGAGACAAGCACCTGACACCAAAATGAAGCAAGGGAAGGTTTATTTAGCTTACAATTCTGGAGATTTCAGTCCATAATCAGCTGGCTCCAA
>RJWT010031492.1:0-14383 GCA_004365215.1 Cuniculus paca | reverse complement strand
ACTCACAACCTCATGCTTGCCAGGCAGGCGCTTATGCCACTGAGCTAAATCCCTGGCCCTTGCTGTAGATTTCTAATAAATTTTCCCAAATTACAGAAATTTGCTTTTCATAATTTACTAAAATGGTTGGGTTTTTGTTTTTGTTTGTTTAATGAAGGATAGATTTTGAATTTTATTCAATTTTATTTTTAGAACTGGGCACTATTAAAATTATCTTTTTTCTCTGTTAATCTGATAATTTACAGAATATTGAATCACTGCATTCCTGACATATATTAAAGTTGGACATAATACATTTATTAGTACATCACTGAATTTGGTTTGTAACTACATTTGCCATTTATATTTTTTAACTTTTAATTTTTTTCCTGGTGCTGGGGATGGAACCCAGGGCTTTTTGAATGCTAGCCAACTCTTTATCCCTGAGTTACATTCTAAGGGACATTGTAAATTATATTATGAATACTTTGAATTTTTGTAAATAACATTTATATCTAAGTCTAGGCTGCCCTTGTCTAATTTGATTTCAGCCCATGATGCTAGATTAAAAAGTTTTAATTTGCTCTCTATGATCTGGTGTATTTTATCTATCAATACAAACAGTTATTCCTCAAGGGTGTATAGAATTCACCTGTAAAAAGCTAGGCTTGATGCCTTCTTAGAGAAAGATTTCACCCTTAAATTTCTTCTATTATTTGTATATTAAATTGCTTATTTTATGGAATAGATTTTATTAAGGTTTGTATTTATTTATTTGTCAATCAAAACAAAATAGTGAAAGTGATACGGGACTTCAAAATAGGATAATAGGAAATCAACAATTGCTGCCATAATGCCTGTTGTTACCTTCAGAATTGCTGCCCAAACCATCAGAAATAATAAAATCAAACAAAACAGAACAGAATAAAACCAATCAAAATGAAACATTGAATAAAACAAAATAATAAAACAGAGTGAAACAAAACAGTGGGAACAATATTGGATTTCAAGAACAAGACACAAGAAAATCCCCCACAGCTGCTATACTGCATATTGTTATCCTCTAAATAGATGCTCAGACTACCAGCTTTAGGCCTGCAAAGTCAATCAAACAATACAAACATTAAGTTGTTTTTGTACCTCAGTTGCTATCTATTCAGCCTGTGTTCCTCTGAATCAGTCAGCTCTTCTTGTCTCCCAGCCCATGTGCCAGCTGACTCAGAAAGGGTGAATTGGTTTCCTGTTTTTCTTCCTTCCTGGCCCAAGGCTGCTACTGGCTCAAAGGAAGGGCACTTCTTGTTTCTGTTTTATATTTTAGAAAGTCTTCCATTTCATTTAGGCTTTCAAATTTATTGGTACGTAGGTACTAATTTAAGTCCATTCTCATGTGTTTATTTATCCTTTCTTTTTCCTTGATCAGATTTTCAAGAGCTTTATGTACTTTATTGGTGGTTTTTTATAAATCTGAATTTTGGTTTTATTAATTAGATCTAATAGTTAGATCTAATAGTTAATTTTTCCATTAATTGCTGCTTTCATCTTGATTTCATCTTTTTTAAAAAATTTTATCTTAATTGATTAATTCTTTCTCCCTTTTGGGACATAATTGGGTTTTTTTTTCTAGTTCTCTGAGTCAAATGCTTTATCAATTCAATTTTAATTTTTATAAAATCTTTTTTTCTAATAAAATGCTAAAGTTTGCTTCAAATATCACTTTGTCTCATCCATTAGATTTTGATATACTGTTTTTATTGGTTTACATTTCCAAATAGTTTGTAATTTTATATAACAGCATTAAGGATGTTTAATTATTTTCCTTGTGGAGAGATTTTTGTGGGCATGCTTTTACTGTCAACTAACCACTAATTTTATTGCACTGTGGTCAGGTATTCGTGTCACATAAAACTTCTGTTTTTCCCTATTACTTAAAATTTCCCTTGTGACTTAATGCATGGTTAAATTTTGAGTTTCTTCCACGGCTGGTTGATAATTAATATATTCTATCTTTGTTGGGTATAGTATTTTATGTGTATCTTTTAGATCAGGCTTGCTTGATTGTTAATTTAAATCTTCTAAATCTTTGTGTGTGTGTGCTTGGTTATCTGATTTCAGAGAGAAAGCTGGCTGAATTTTCCACTCTAATTGTGGACTTAACAATTTCTGTATTTCAATAAATTTTTATTATATATTATCTATTTCAAAGCTATGTTCTAGCTCATAAAAGTTCCAAATTCTTATTTCTTCTTAGTGGACTGTAGTTTTTATCAAAATGAAAAATATTTGTTTATTGCTCTTCCCATTGGTTGAAATTAATACTGCTACATATGCTTTCTTCTCTTTTTTTTTTTCCTGGCACTGGGGATTGAACTCATGACCTCATGCTTGCCAGGCAGGTGCTTAGGCCACTGAGCTAGATCCCCAGCCCTTGTCTTTTTGAGACAGGGCCTCACTATGCCATTCAGGCTGGCCTTGAGCTCACTTTGTAGCCCAGGCTGGTCTAGAACTCACAATGAGCCTCCTGCCTGAGCCTCCCGAGTGCTGGGATTATAGGTATGAGCCACCACGCCCAGCCTCTTTTTTCTTTTTTTAAAGCATTTACATGAGATCTATTTTTCCACTTCACTTTAAACTTTTCTTCATCCTTTTGTATTATAAATGTCTCTTGAATATAGCACATGACAAACATTTTGAAAACTACTCAATTGGTTTTTTTTATACTTTAATTGGAGAATTTAACCTAGAAGTATTTACTTTTATCATAACTACTACTCTATTCAGGCTTAATCTTGCCATCTTTTTTTACACATCATATTTATTGATTTGTTTCTTCCTTTTTCATTTATTATCATTTATTGTTTGATTTAGTTCTCTTTCCCTCTTCATTTATTGTCTTGGAAGCAATTTATTCTATTTTTCTAACAGTTACTCTTACATTATTTTTCAGTGCCAATAATTGAACTCAGGACCTTATTAATCCTTGATAAGTTTCCTACCACTAATCTACACCTCCAGGCCTACTCTTACATTTTTAACACTTAACTTTAAATTTTTTCTGTCTTTTTTTCTGACACTTATGTATATATTCACATACATTTCTCTCTCAACACAAAAGACTTAGTAAGTATGCATTTATTTCCTTCTACTCTCATTTTCTTCTTCTGCCTCCCATGTTGAAATCATCTGGTATTTAAGTTCCTGGTTAGTTTTCATTATATGTGAAAATAGTTATACTAATTTTAGGTTTTCCTTCTTTGTTCATTTGTTTCTTATCGCCTGTCTTTTTCCTAATACCTTTAGGGTAGAGAGGAGAAGTTGGGGTACATCTTTCAGTAATTCTCTAAAGATAAACCTCATGGGTAATAAACTTCCAAATCTTGATATATCTGAAAATGTTTTTAACTTTGTCCCACTACTTTCCTGGAAGTAAGATTTTAGCTTTAAAATAATTTTTCCTCATTATATCGAGGTATTATTTCATCTCAATATAATTTTGGTATCTAATCTTAATAATGAGTCATGTAATATCCATGTGTTATGTATTAATTTGTACATTATGTGTTTTTTCTCTCTTTATCCTTGGTATTCTGATGTGAGCCCATGATGTGAGGTCCTTCGAATCTGAAAGCTTCTGCCTTCTTTTAGATTTGGGAAATTTTCTTCTATTATTTCTTTAAGTATTTCCTCCCTCCATGCTCCGTGTTCTCTTTAAGGAGTTCTTAAAGTATTTAATCTGATGAACTTTTTCTTGTATTTGGTGTTACGTTTTGTGACATTTTATGAATTTGGGGGAAGGGTAAGTAGTCATATAACTAGATCACAATTTTAACCCAATATCTCTATCCATTATTAATGAAATTTTAAAATAAATTTCCAATTACATATTTGAATGTGATTGAATTTGACTTCTGGTTATTTTTCCCAAGGACTCCTATTTTTCTATCTTTGGATAGATTCCCCTCAGAGAATCCTGTGGAATTTTGCACTCATTTGATCAGTATTTAGCACCTAAGTTTGGCTTGACATCATTCTAGCTCCTATGGATCCAAGAAAGAGCCTACGATTTAAGAAAGATACAAGTTTACAATTTTACCCAGAGTTTCTTAACTTCAGTACTACTGACGTTTTGACCAAATACTTCTTAGTTATGAAAGATTATCTTGGGTCTGACAGTATATTTAGCAGCCTGCTTATCCTTTCTCCAATAAATGCTATTAATGCCACCCCCCCTACTGTGACAGTAAAAAAATGTAACCAAACATTGCCATAAGTCCCCCAGATGGGCAGAATTGTGCTCTCCTTTCCCCCGACACATACATTCTTTTACTTTTAGTATAGCAGAAATAATTAGTATAACTATATGGAGTACACTAGTGGGAGAATATATACAAAACAGTATTGACACAAAGAAAGCAACGGTTAACCCTTTCTGGGGTTACATGTTTTACAAAGCAAAAGACACTTGACCTGTACACACACACACACACACACACACACACATCTTTTTTTCTTTGTTAGTGGTGGTGATTTAACACAGGAAACATTGAGCTACATACCCAGCCCTTTTTTTAATTTTGAGACACAGTCTTGCTAAGTTGTCCAGACTGGGATTGAAATTGCAGTCCCCCTACCTCAACTACCCCCTCCCCAGTAGCTGGGATTCCAGGCATGTGTCACCACGCCTGGCTACTTGGCCTATATCTTAAAGGAACAGGTCTTTTCAGGTAAACAAGGAGTGAGAAAATAAAGAACAGTAATATTACAGAGAAACATGCATGTGAAAATGAAAGGTTGAATTAGTTTGATGCATTCAATAGTTTGCTGTACGGTTGGACCATAGATTTGAAGGCTGTGGTTAAAGCAGAAGAAAGCAATAAAGCTAGAAAAGTAGTCAGGGACAAGATCGTAAAGGAATGCATGGTCTATGCTAAGAAATTCATGCTTCATTCAGTAGTAATGACAAACCAAGGGGTGTTATGAAGCAGGGAAATGGCATTGTAGATGGCGGTTTTTGTAAATATGCAATGAATGCTATGGATGGAAATGACACTGAAATAGGAAGACTGGTTAGAAGACAGTCACAATAGCCAAGTTAGGAGCCCAGTGCTGGGTAGTGGATGCTAGAGAATTGAAGAATGGCACAAACAATATATAGAAGATAGAATGGATAAAATCTGATGATTGTTTATATAAAAAGTAAGAAATTGGAGAGAGTTCAATCTCAAATTCTGGTGAAAAAGTAAATGGAGATTTTCATAGTAAATTGTGTTTTTAGGCAAAACACAAATTAAAACTACTGGGACAGAGCCAGGCGTGGTAGCCCATGCCTGTAATCCCAGCCCTCAGGAGGCTGAGGCAGGAGGATCGTTGTGAGTTCAAGACCAGCCTGGGCTAAAAGTGAGCCCAAGGCCAGTCTGAACTGCATAGCAAGACCCTGTCTCAACAAAGCAAAACAAAACAAAACAAAACAAAACTACTGGGACAAAAGCAAAATGAAACAAAACCCCATAAGTATCTTGTAGCTTCATAGTTCTAAATACAATAGACAATAAGCACGCTGGCACTTTTCAGAAAACCAGAACTGACTCTTCCCTGTTCCTAAATCATTATTTTTTTTCCACCATAAGAAACTTTAAGATCATCTCTAAATGTTTCCTCATGATCTTTTTATTCCTACATTTTAAGAGAATAGTTTATGTATTTTTTCAAATGTTCCACTGTTAACTCATTTTTGACACATTATTTCAGCTGTTACAAACGACTGTGAGATTTTTAAGCCGAGATCAATGAGGGCTAACTTTCTTTTTTTTATTTATTAATGACATAAAAAGAGACAATTATGCCCATAAAATGACTTAAATTCCTTAAGCAGCCTTCAATGCCAAATAATTCAAGGGTGGGAGAATTAAGCATCTCAGTAGAAGAACTGTGGTACTGAGGACCCCTACCGTTGGTAATATGAATGGTTCCATTGTTAGGATTAAATACTCAAAAATAGCAGTCAGACACAAGCGAGCTATAGATTTCCCTGAGTTCAGCTGTCGTTCTCAGAGGTACCCGGGTAGTTGTGTCCCCAGAGCCCATACGAAAACGTCAGTAAGGTGGAACTGAGGTCTCCTGTCACCTCCTGCAGGTGACCAGTGTCCTGTAGCTGTCCTGTGGCTCGAGTCTGCTTACTGCAGCTTTTCTGAGGATCTTTTGAGGCACAATTACAAAGCAATGGAATGTTTATAGGATTTCAATCCATGGCTGCTAAGAGTTGGAGATAATCTGTTGTTTAATAGCCCCTTTTCTATGCTGAGAACTCTAGAAAAGGGAGTATTTCTCTTTTCGTCACTGCCTCTACAGAGCAGGGCGCCATCTAAAGTGGTTAGTGCTCATAAATGTAAAATGGCCAATAGAAATATTCCCCTTTCCAGATAATTATTTTTTAGTGTAACTCAGATCCTAAAATGTTGACTAAAAGGACCCGATTCTCCTACAATTTACTCTGCACAAAATCTGAATCCAAAAGTTATTTGGTTCAGCCATGCCCCTCAGCTAAGAGCACACTCACGGCTGCCTCAAATGTTAAAGCGGTTCAGTTACTGCAGGGTGAGGTCTAGGAGAGCTCTTTCTCAGGCCACAGCTATGGTGCTGGAGGAGACGTATTTTGTGCCTACACTTAATATCTGCGAGGGCGCGGGTCTCTATACAGTGCGCATGCTCCTTAAGGGAGACTGAA
This sequence comes from Cuniculus paca, assembly GCA_004365215.1. Lineage (NCBI taxonomy): Eukaryota > Metazoa > Chordata > Mammalia > Rodentia > Cuniculidae > Cuniculus > Cuniculus paca. Next base: position 7,683 of record RJWT010031492.1, on the reverse strand, counting down.
GTCTAGTGTTGCGTGATATTCATTAACAGCAGTTTAAATGACCTAAGGGCCTCAACAGCTATACTAATAACTATCAGACACACTAGGACTTGAATTTGGTTTCTGCTATTTATTAGTTTATTACTAAGGGACTTGTTCAAGTTACTTAATAGCTGTGGCTCTCAATTTTCCTCTCGATTCAAATGGAGAAAGATAATATTTATTTTAAAGTTTTCGTGAGGTTTGAATTAAGTAGATGTGCGAAAACACATATGACAGAAACTGGCATAGAATTAGGTTCAGTGTATCTGTTTTGCCTCTCTCCCTTCCTTTTCTCTTTATAAAGAACATATTAAGTAATCAATTCAAAATGAGAAATATTTGTGTTTAAAAAAATGCTTAGGCCAGGCGTGGTGGTGCACTCCTGTAATCCCAGCACTCGGGAGGCTGAGGCAGTATGATCGTTGCAAGTTCGAGGCCAGCCTGGGCTACAATGTGAGCTCAAGACCAGCCTGAACGGCATAGAGAAACCCTGTCTCAAAAAGACAAAAAAAAAAAAAAATTGCTTATGCAGGGTCCTTTATCAACAACATATATTCAAGTCAAATGCGAGTCAAACCAAATTCATGTCTTCATCACATTGTGTTTTTAACAAAGGCAGACTCCCAAATTAGTGTAGATGCTGACAAAAGAAATTGGGTGTTTGAAGGCTCAGCTGTACACAAAGTACCAAAGGCAAATCCATCTCCTGTAAGGAGCTCTATGGAATTACAAAGGAGCTTTGTCAACTCCTACAATCCTATGTGAGTTTTGAGGTTTTGCATTTGGGTTGATGAATACAGAGGTTGAAAACAAGAGAAGCGAAGCCCCACATATCAAGGGGATTTGTGTCTTTGCATTCACATGCTCCTCAGGGCCCTCAGGACAAAGTCCAACAGCTCCTGTGCCTCACCTTTGAGGACTCAGGTCACCCTGTTACAAGTACGCTGCTGTTTTATTGTTAAAAAGATATGGCTGGCCCTACCCAGAGACCTGGACGCTTTGTTACAAACTCAAGCCACTACATCCATGGATTTTCACACTGCCAGGAGGTCGTGCTGTTGAATACCTAAGGTGAAATGTGAAAGCTGATGGCTCCTATTCCTGGTGAACAGTGAAAAGGGAGCGGCTCTCTGATTGAAGGAATAACCGGAGAAGAACAGCGATCAGGAAATGCGGAACTTAAACTTTGCTTGTGATACAGCTGTGTATCTGTTGGATCCAGGACAAGCTCTTTAAATGCAGTGCTGCAGTTTTCCTCCCTAAGAGTGCTCTAAATAACAGTTTTGTCTTGTGTCCCAGAGGGAGGAGGTAATAAGCATAAAACACTTTGGACTCTTCCTTCAGACAGTGTCACGTAAATCCCAGTCATTACTGCCACTAATGCGAAGATAGTACCTGCCAGGGGGCCAGCACCCCCTTGCAGAGCTTGAGCTATTAATCACCTCAGATCCCACCAGCGCGTCAAGGCGAGTGAACGATACACACACTACAGTTCTGGCGTGAGTGTGATTTTGTAGCAGTCTCCATTGTGCGCTGTGGACATTGTGCTTCCAGGAATAAGAGACTGTGAATTCTAAGTAACCTCGTAACCCTGACAAGATAGAGTCTGGACCAGTTTGCCTCCCTCGGTTTTAAATCTTGGCAACACTCTCGTGAGAGCACGTGCAGGACAGTGGTGTCGATGCCAGAGGGAAGGTGCTGGTGTCACCCAAGGAAAACTGCTGGCCACCTGTGATTATGAAATGGTATCTTACATCCAAACTGTAATTTTTCACTTTAACCTCATCTCTAATGTGGTCCTGTGCAGGTCAAATGTTGAGATTGATAAATGCGGCTTACTGGTATAAGGGACTCATTCACCGAGCCCAGAATCCAAAGGTGATTAGTTGGCTAAAGAGGGAAGATGAGCACCAGACGACCACAACCCTGTTTGTCATTTCGCACACTTAATCACATAAATCTCATAGCATTAGGTGCATCTGCATGGCAGGAAATTAAAAACTGACAAAAATAACACCAAAGCTCACAAATCAGTTCAGACACCAGTTTAAAAGAATAAGTACAATAAGATCGCCTGTGAGTGGCAATTATTTTCTGTAGACAGTTTACTATTTGAACAGATGTATATATATATGGATTCACTCACATATTTCACATAACTTAGATAAATATTATATTCCAGGTAAAAAGCATACCAGATTCTAACTGAAAACAAATAGAATATTCTGTAGCCGCAGTTAGTAATTCATAAACAATATATTTCTTATTTCAGAAGAAAGGTGACTTGGAGATTTGCTTTTATAACAACAACAAAACCTACAAGTGATTTATGTTTACATGCACACACACACACGTACAACCCATTCGATTCTAATGAAGATTTCCTTCTTAAGCCTTACATTCTTTATGACTTTAATTTTTCAAGTCCTAATATAGGAGAATATTATTTAGAGGTTGTTTTATCCAAACAACAACAACAAAAACTATTTAAAGACCACATAACTTCTGAAACACACAGAGCCTCAGTCCCTTTGTACCATCATTTGATTTTTTTTCTTTTATGTTGTATTTTTTAGTTGAAGTCACAGGTATAAAAAGATGTGCACATCAGTTAAACATTTTGAGAAAATATCAGTGAAAAAGTAGGAAATATCCTCCTTTGAGAAAAATCTATCATGCACAGGTAGTGCTGTTTTCAAAACTTTTAAAATTACAAAGCATTAGCCAGGTATGGTGGTGCGTGTCTGTAATCCCAGCACATAGGAGGCTGAGGCAGGAGGATCATTGTGAGTTCAAGACCAGCCTAGGCTTCAAAGTGAGCCCAAGGCCAGCCTGAACTACACAATGAGACCCTGTCTCAAAAAGACCAAAAAAAAATTATAAAGAATTTTTAAATAGAAAGTTTTTCATTAGTGTAAACATTTAGCACTGCACGTGTACAGAAAATCTCGGAGATGTTTGGATGCATCCAGTACCTATGACAGAGCCACATCCAGGCAGACAAAACTCCCAAGAGGTCCACTGAGGGTTTCCATGGTTACAGGAGGGAGCAGCTTGGAGTACCATAGCTCTTTCCAAAACATACCAGAGTATGGAATAAAGCATTCCAAGTGCAAAATGAGCATTTGACAAAAGCTGCAAAAGAGTCTTTTGCCTAATTAAAAGCTTAAATTTACAGAACTTCAGAGCATTGCTGGTTCAGCTTGGCTTTGCCAAAATAATCAAGCAGAATGAAGCAAAACAAATAGAGGAACAACAAGCTTCCCACTCTGGTTTTGATTTGCTGCCCATTACAGTTGAGCGGTTTGGCCTGCCTGGGCTAGACGCTTTCAAACGTCTTCCAAATGCCCTGTAATGACATCTAATTTTACATTTAACTCTTGGAGGAAAATGTTGTTTTCCTTATGCTATTATTTGTTCTATTTGAACATTATCAAACTGTTTGTTCTAATCCATTAGGAAAAACCGTAATAAGGTTCATCGAGAGACTTTTCCTAGTTAGGAAGGTGACTGAAAAGATTTAGGTCTTTAGTCTGTCTTTAAATCTTCTAAATGAAAGATGATTTACAATTAAACTACGAAAACGTGAACACTCTCAAGTCTGGAAAGTTTCAGTCTGAAGTTAGGTATCCTAAATCAAGGCAAAAGACTCTGTCTCACAGAACCAAATTTTACAAAAATCAAGCTCTGTGCTCAAATTTTGTTAATAAATTACAAAGGGTTCACAGGGTATGTTTAAGTTAAGCTAGTTTCAGCTGAGGCACTATCAGTATTTCTCTAGAACGTGCCAAGAAAGGAATAATAGGGCTCGAATTTAAAATTACAATTGCACAAAATACTAGAAAATGGTCACATAAAGGTAATGGTACTTAAGAAAAAAACCTTTACCTTTGTAAATAATTTGATAACTTGGGATAGGGAGAAAAGTTTTGTCAGGATCTTCAGAAGACTTCTCCAAGGTTTACTTTGCAGCGTTCTCAATTTTTAAACAATTTCGGCCAGTTAGAATTATCGAATTGGGAGACCCCCATCACCTTAGACTCTGGCTTCCCCTCTCAGCACTCAGCCAGCACCCCTGCCCTTGTTCAGAAATCTCCTCTCATTCCCAGACCACGTGCAGTACAGTGTAGTAGAAAAACCAGTTAGAATCCTGGATTTGGAGCCAGGCACTATAACTTTAGGCAAGCTTCTTCTCCCTTGAGTTCATTTTCCTCTGTAAAACAAAGGCACTACCAGGTATCTAAAGGAATTCATTCCAGTTTAAAATTCTCTGGGCTCCTGGCACAGATTGAGCAAGGCCAGTGGAGCCCACAAAATCACATTACCCAGGTCTTTCCTCAGACCTTTGGCAAAGGTTGTAAAACTATCTTAACTTTCTCAGTATTGAAAACAAAGACTTGAAGGCTAAGCAATTAGGAAATCATTTAAAAAATGAAATTAATGAACCAGACACATAAAAATCTCACACAGAGAGAAAATTATACAGAAAAATGTTATGTTGTACTTGGTGTGGGCATGCACAGGTTCCATTTTAGATGGCGAAAGCAGACAAAGAAGAAGGAAAAAAAGAATACAAATCTGGAAAGACTATGGCAAGAATAAAGAGTTTTGTAAAACCGAACCTTCTGAAAAATGAATAAATGAAACTCAAAAATGAAGGTAATGTGCTCACACTTTGTGTTCTACAGGCTATTATAGTTAAAACTTTGAACTAGGACTCAGTAGACAAATTCTGTTCCAGTTTGGACTCCGTCATTTTTGAAGAATACGTGACAGAGAAGTCTCTTCACTTGTCTGGATCACATTTCTTTGTCATCTGTAGTATGAGACCATCCTGGTTACTCAACTAAAAGAGGAAGGGATGGGACTTCATGGTCCCTAAGGTCCCCTGGTACTCTTAAATGTTATCAGCCGACGTGGCTAAGCCAAAGCATTCTTCAGTGAAGATAGCTGGGAGTCTAAGAAAGGCCCAAAAGTTGAGATGATGCAGATGACAATGGAGATGGTGATGAAGAGGAAGATGATATCCATTTCATACATTTTGGAAAAAGTTACTGAAACGATGGCTGTGAACGTGTTTCGTAAGCTATGAAATGCTATAAAATGATGGTAGTAGTGGATATAACTATTTACCATTTTAGAAAAATGATGAATTAATGTTGATGAAAATTTCAGCAGTGCCATAGTAGACAGTACCAAGACACACCTTTTGAATAAGTAATGGATAAACAGATTGCAGATATGAGGGGCAGGGGAAGCTCATACCCACCTTGTGAAGAGTGTGGGACGATAGATCAATAACAAAGCAGAATATTTAGAAAGATGCTTCCCGCCCATCAGCACTTCCCCAGAGAAAAATTTCTATTTTGAAGATCTGTGGATTTCAAAGAACATTTAAGTGCCAACCCTATACAAGACTTTATGTTAATTTCTTGAGCACAGAGAGTAGGTGTTCAGGAATAAAGACAGTTCCTGCCCTCAGGCAGCTTACAATGAATTTGAGAGACTAACACATACTATTGATGATATGATTTGCTAAGTACACCAACAGAAGCAGCACTAGGTCCTAAGGAGCCATAGGGGGGTGGGAATAGTTCTGTTTCAGAATGATGGAGGGTGGAGAATGAAGATTGCCTATAGGAGATAATATTTAATGTATATCTTGAAAGATAAGTAGCATTTCATTAAGCTAAAAAGAATAAAGTCAAGAAAAGCTTTCCAGACAGATGATTGAAATAGGAGAACCAAAGTCCTACAGATAAAAATTGAAGAATGGTTAAAATCAAAACTGTTTGAACCGTATAACAGGAGTCACCATCTTCTTAATCACATTGTCAATCACAATCCATTTGACAAAGTTGGTATTCTCGGACAGACTGTTTATATAATGGCATTCTTAATTCCTAAAGGGTCGGCATGAATGCATGTGTTTTCTGGGTATTTTACAACGGAAGTTTAAAAGATAGGAAACTGATCCTTTTGTAGCATGAATTTAGACTTATACAATTTGGGAACATCAGACGGTTTTTTATTTTCAAAGAAGAAGAAGAAAACAGTTCTCATGTCTTAACTCGTACTCTAAAATGGGCTAAAAGGCAATAATGTCTATAATAAATTGCACCAAAGATCACATAGTTAAAAAACCATATATTTAGGGTGTGGACTCTTAGTTGAAACTCAAATCAGTTTTAAGAACACATTTCTATTTTTAAACAGCTTGAGACATACAGTGAAGCTAACTCCATCTACCGGAGTCCCAGCCCATACCTTACCCATTTCCATCTTTTCCCAGTATATTCTTTTAGCTCCCTTCCAGAGGTAGCATATATTTTACCCACTTTTCTGTCACATCTGACTGCTTACTAATTAGTGTGGTTGAAATACCTTTCCAAACTATCCTCACCACTAGTTAATCAACCTAAGTAGTCACTTTGGAGAGTGGCAGTGTAAGGCATACTATCCTTGCCACATTCCCAGATCTTCCTGGCTTCATTCCAGATTTGGGGCCTGGAAATTCAATCAAAACCATGCTTTTTTATGGAATTTGACCTTATATTATTTTTAACACATACAGTCTAACAGAAATAAACATCTATGAAAAGGAACTTCACATTTTAAGCACAGAGCAAGCTGTTAGTTAAATATGCTATCTTATGCCAAGTATATAACTGGTAAGGAGAACTTTACACTGTGAGTCTCTCATGCAGGCCATTTATTTAGCATTTTTGCTCTTAGAAGATACAACCCCATCCACCTGAAGAAACTTGGGCAATACTGAAACAGGTGGCTTCTAAGGACCTTTGGAGAAGACAGTTTTGGAGGGTGAGAGAAAACCCCTGGTTTTTAACATTTTTTTCAGTCCTTTTATATTTCCCATGTTCCACAACATTCAACATTTCATAAAAGGAAATTAAATGTTAAAAACCAGCACTAAAATGAAATCACCCTATTTTCTCATCTAACTCCTCCGAAGTTGACACCTTTGGAGTTCATATCTCCCTATTTCCATTCATGTGGAGATCATAATTTTACGCTTTCAAAAAAATAGCTCTGTGTGTTTCACACGCTAAAATACTTCCACAGAGTATGTATTTCTGGTATTTACTATTTAAGAAGTAATGAATTGGATAATGAATTGGACATTTTGACATCTAACTCACACTTGAATTTTTCACTGGTTTCTTGTACTGACAACAGCAAGCGTGTGAGTACACTGAGAGCCGTGCGCATAGCAGAGGTGAGCAGGTCATTGACAGGTGGCTGTCCTGCAATTCCCTCCTTGTATGAAAGGTTATTTTGCACTATAATACTTTTTTTTTTTGGTTCCAAGTAGAATAAGCTCGCTTTGATTAAAGCACATGTTTCAGATAGAGTGTAAATGGGAAGACTTTTGTGAACAAATTCATCTCTAGGAAGCGTATGGTGACTGTGCTTATAAAATGTAATATTTGAAAAGTTGTGCACTGGCTGCAAAGCTCTTCCTTCTGTGTTTGAATCCGGGCTGTACCACCTTCTACTGTACAAATGTTTTTCATCTTCATTGTCTCACTGTGAGTAGAGATCACAACTGTACCTGGGCTTACATTTAACTAAAAGTGTGGAAAATATTTTGCATGCTAATGCTCCAAAAATGTTCTGGTTATTAATACTATTTGCATAATA
>RJWT010031491.1:0-14372 GCA_004365215.1 Cuniculus paca | reverse complement strand
TTCCTTCCTTCCTTCTCTACTATTGTTTTGCTTCTTCTTAAACGGCAGGTAGTTCTTTCTTTATTGCAGCTACCCAACTCCACTATAATGGTGCAAGGGCAGGCACAGACAAACTATAAATGAATGAATATATCTGTGTTACAGTGAAACTTAAAAATAAAGGTGGCTAAAATTGGTTTGTGTGGTAGGTATATTTTGCTACAGTCTGGCATAGAGTAAGCAAAAAATGTGATGCAGATAATTCACTGCTGTTTTAGTTATTTTTCTTGTTACTGAGACAAAATACCTGACACCCAAAGTTAAAGGAGGAAAGTTTATTTTTTTATTTTTTTATTTTTTGCGGCACCGGGGATTGAACTCAGGACCTTGTGCTTGCCAGGCAGGCGCTTAGACAGGAAAGTTTATTGTAGCTTAGTTTGTAGAGGTTTCAATCCCTAATTGGCTAGCTCCAAGGCAAGATGGCATGGCAGAATTACAGGAGAAAGAAGCTAGCAGGCAGGCAGAAGGCAGTAAACAGCAAGCAACAATGGCAGCCCTCTTTTTGTCCCTTATATTCTATATAGGCTCTTAGCTTTTAGGGTGGGTAGCACTCACACCCAGAGTGGGGCACCCTTAATCCTAGCATTGCACAGTGAATCAGTCCCAGCATCACACACTAGGTCCAACCACCTTTGAAAAACACTCACTGCATGAAGCTTTGGCGGGGGAGGGGGGACGTCTAGATACAAGTCATAACAACTACTTGTTCTTTTGTAAAGTTAGCAAAATATTTGGATTTAATAACCAGTTCTCTGAAATGTTTTGATCGCTATTATGGTTTTCTTTTTTAATTGAGTATTAGACTTGGTTTACTTTCAATAGTGTTACATCCTTTTGGCATGATAAATGTTAAGTGGAAAATTTTGATTAAGTAGCAGTTATCATATGTCTGTCTCTAGAGATGATCACCTTTCAGGTAAATGAGATTTTTTTATTTAGAAATTGCTCAAAAAAATTTTTTTTTGTCAAGTACGGTCTTAAAATAGTCAATTTTAAAATAATTTTGTTAGTTACACAATAGGTTGCTTATAGCCAATAGGTTGCTTCAGAAAGGCAAATCTTTCTGATTCATGTTGCTATCATTTTTTCGGCTTCTTTACTTTGTTAGTAGTTTCTGAAAAATGTTAACTGGTGAGTTTGGTTTGCATCTTTTTGTTTTTTTTGGTACAGGGGATCAAATAACTAATGAGCTTGGGAAAGTCTGCTTCTGATTTTATTTGATGGTTCTTTGTATTCATCTGAACTTTTGAGTTTTTTTCATTTTAAAATGAGGCTCCTGGATGTATAATAGGAAGCTGGATAGTAGTTCACCTTATATTACTAGGAAGGGCGTATGATTTGTGGATGTCCAAATGAATTTGAGGGTTCTGAAAATGGTACCTTAATGTAGTAAAACTACTAAAATCGAAGTCAGAAAAAACCAAGGAAATACTGGTGAGGGATAACATACAAAGATGGTGAGAGAATAAAGAAAGCAAATGCTATAAAGCATGTTAGTGATATGTTGTAAGGAAAAGCATATATGAAGTGGGCTTGGAATTTAGAGATGTGCTTCTTTTGGTACCTCAGGTTGTAGAGCGGAGGACTGTAGGCAAACATCTGTGGAATTTAGAGGAAGTAGGATCTTTTTAGAGGGCAGTTGGAGAGAGCTTTGTGGAGGATGTATTATCCGTACAGTCCTTACAGGATAGAAGTTTGGAGAGAAAGGTTTCCTTACCTCATACTGGAGTGGGTTTGAAAGTCTGTGGAGGACACAGGATGACTGTGAGAATACTTGATGATTTCGGAGTGCTGCACAAATATAATGCGGTGTTCACCAAAATTGAAATGGTGAAATGTATGTGACTCAACAAAAAAGTTACTAATTCATCAAATCTTAGCATTTTTGTTTAAATTTCCGGGTCTATTAAATTAATTCTGAGGACTCTGTTTTGGCAGTGACTGTTGAAGTGAAGGGTCCCTATGGCTACCTCACACTTGAAGACTATCCTCTGATGATTGTAAGTAAGCATATAGTGGGATTTTTTTTTTTTTTTGTGGTAGGGTGGTGGTTTTTTCTTGTTTTTTTGAGACAAGAGTCTTGCTATATGACCCTGGCATTCCTTGAACTCACTGTGTGTGGCAGACTGGCTGCAAACTTGGAATCTTTCTGCCTCAGCATTTAAGAGAACTGGGACTACAGGCGTCCACCACCATGCCTGGCATGACTTTTTATTTTGAATGTCAACTTTACATGAGTTTAACTGGAAAGCTTCTCCCTGTTTTCTGGCAGTATGCTTTTTTAAAGGATTGTTCCTGCACAGTTGAGAAAATTTTCTTTGAAGTTCCAGACTTTTCATTAGACTGTGACTTTGGCAGAGTTAGTGGCTCTCTAAGCCTTATTTTTTAACCTGTAAAATGAGGGGGTTAATAGTGTATGGATTTTGGACTTGGAAAGTACATCAAAGGTCCTCTCACTTTTTACATTCTCATAAGACATGTCTTGGAACCCGGTAGTTTCTAAGCCCATTAAAGTAAATGGCCACGCTTCCTCCTCTTCACTGTGTGGATGTGGGAGAAGTGTACACCTCTGTCTGAAACTATCCTGGGTCTGTTTCAGCCTTGTTCATAACTGCTCTCTTTCCTTTCCTTTTGAGAGTTTTCCCACTGTGTTGTGTTTTATGACTGCTGGATGCATCCCTACCCTATTGTGCCTTTTTTTCCTCTTCTATGGTGTCTTCACTTAGGCAATTTGGGGTTGTAAGGTGAAGGGGAGCTTTATTAATATGGGGGAGCAGTCACTCTTGAGGATGAGTCCTTGTGTATTCTGCTTCTGCTCAAGAGACTTCTTCATATTTGCTAATAACTCCAAAGAAATAACTACTGGTGAAGTAAAAGGTAGTATATGTACTGTATTTTCTTGTAGTTTAAGACTGTATATATTCTAAATGTAGATAATTGGCTCTTGGCTCTAATTCTCCTTTTTGTCTTTTACCCCACTGGGTGACAGTTCTTCATGGTGATGTGTATTGTGTATGTCCTGTTTGGTGTTCTGTGGCTGGCATGGTCTGCCTGCTACTGGAGAGATCTCCTGAGAATTCAGTTTTGGATTGGTGTTGTCATCTTCTTGGGAATGTTTGAGAAAGCTGTCTTCTATGCAGAATTTCAGAATATTCGCTATGAAGGAGAATGTGGTATGTAGTACATACTTGCCAGCTTCTGGCAATGTGTTTTTTTAAAGAATTGATCCTGCAGAGTTGAGAAAATGTTCATTGAAGTTCCAGATTTCTCATTAGACTGTAACTGTGGCATAATGACCCTGTAAGCCTTGTTTTTTAACCTAAGAATGAGTTCATTGATGTATGAAAATTTTCGTAAGTCATTAAATAGGTTTACATTTTCAAATTACTTAGTTATTAGAATAACTTAAGCAGAATTACTTAAGATTGTGACTTTAAATTTCATAATTTAGAGATTTATTGATATATGAGTAAGTTTACTGAAATATGCTTGCCAGAGTTAAAAAAGGTAGTGGCCATTTTGGGAATGATTATTACCATCATCAAATCTCAATTGCCATTGATGTGTATATCACCATTATTCTATGCATCTCAGGAAGAAAGTAAGCGATGTCAATTTGATTGTAAGATGCCTTTGATTTTAACACAAACCATGATTGATTGATTGATTGATTGATTGATTGACTGATTTATGAGACAGGGTCTCACTTTGTAGTTCAGGCTGATTTTAAACTCATTATGTAGCCCAGGTTGGCCTTGCAACTCATGGGTGTCCTTCCTCAACCTCCTAAGTGCTGGGACTACAGGTGTGCACCACCACATCTGGCATAAACCTTGATGCATCTAGGAATTGATAAAAACACAATAATACAGGCTGGGTTTGGTGGCACACACCTGTAATCCCAGCACTAGGGAGGCTGAGGCAGAAGGATCTCTGCAAGTTAGAGGCCAGCCAGCCAAGTCTACATGAATTCAAGCCTGAACTACATAGTGAGACCCTGTCTCAAAGACCAAAAAAAAAATTTTTTAAAAACCCATGAAAATAGGAAGATGCTTATGATTTAGTAAGGTAAACTGATTATAACAAATTCTTTTGTACAGAAATAGCTTCAGTTCCTTCACATCAGATCATTTGAATATTAATGATTATTGTTTTAAGTTATACTAATTAGATCTTTTCCAAGTCTTTGAGAGGGTTTTGAAATAGTAGATAGGAAGTTGAAAACCACATACATGCAAGAATATGTGTATGTGTATGTTTTGTACTTTTCTATGTATAGCTACACTTTATGTTTTTTTTTTTTTGTGGCACCAGAGATTGAACTCATGACCTTGCGCTTGCCGGGCAGGCACTTAGGCCGCTGAGCTAGATCCCCAGCCCCCACTTTATGGTTTTTAGAAATGGTAGGGAAACTCCCTGAATGCCGTAGGGTGAGGTATTGTGTTAAGGTTTTAGTGAAGTTGGGAGTGGGTGGGGTGGGAAATGAGCACACCCAGATCATGTATGTAGGTAAGATTGCAAGTGGTATCAGCTTTTATGTTTTTAACAATTGCAGAAGGGTTTTTCAGTAGGGTAAATCCCAGTGCTCATTCTGAAGTGTTGGTAATCTACATTTTGGCATTAGAATTGAGCCTTTTGCAGAGTTCAAAAGTACAGCACTATTTCTCCTTTTCTTCTTCCTCATAGTTCAAGGGGCCTTGATCCTTGCAGAGCTGCTTTCGGCAGTCAAACGCTCTCTGGCTCGAACCTTGGTCATCATAGTCAGTCTGGGATATGGCATAGTCAAGTGAGTATTAATTTTGTCTATGAGAGAGCTAATTAAAATACTGACTGAATTGAAACACTTGTTTCAAGTTCCCAGTGTCATAATACTTACTGGGAGAGTTGGTAATCAAGAAATCATTTTCAGGAAAGTTATTTAAAATTTTGTAGCATTGTAAGTGCTGAGAAAACTTACTGGTTCATGCAAGGCACATATGCAGGAAACCTGCAATGTAGCAAATAATGTCAAAATAATCAACTTTTAGAATAAATTTAAATGACTTTTCCAAAATTTTTTTCCAAATCAAGACTTTCTATAGGAAGAGCATGACTATCTGAAAAGTTGTTTTTTTTTTTTCTCCCCAGAAAAATTTTATTGAGTGCCCCATATGTGTTAGTCATTGTTTTAGGCCCTGGGTAAACACAGTAAACAAAAGATTTACAGTTTACATTTGCAGTTTCATACAGACATAATTGAGCTGAACATATGATGTCAGTGAAGAGTACTGTGGAGCAGAGAAAGAGTACGGTGACTAGGAGTGCTAGGCAGGGGCTGGAGCTTGCAGTTCAGCAGGGTTGTGAAGGAAAACTTTGCTTAGTGACATTTAAGCAAATACCTGAAGGAAGCGGAGCTGGAACATGATCAGATTCTGAATGTGCGTTGAAGGTTAGAGCCAGTGGAATGTCCTGGTGAATCAAATGTATGATGTGAAAGACGGAACAAAGGATGATGCTGTTTTGGTTTGATCAAGTTTCAAGGAGAAATTGATATTTACTGGATTCAGAAAGCACACAGTGGCATAGATTTGGGTCAGGCTGGATATCCACATGGAGGAGGTAGAGGAGAAAGGTCTGCGCAGAGATAATAAGTTTAGGCATCATCAAGATTTACATGTTACTTAAAGTAATTAGACTGGATTTGGCCGCCAAGAAAGTGAACGTTAGAAGAGGTCCAAAGACTGGCCTCTTAAGCATTTTTTGTTTTTTAGAAGTCAGTGACGTGAAATACAGCTAGCAGAGGAAATTGAAGATCAAGTAGTATGGTGGGAGGTCAACTGAAGATTGTGTTCCAAGGAGGAGTGATTGTGTCAGGTGTAGCAGATAGGTCATGTAAGGTGATTGAGAAGTATCATGGGACTTTATTGTGTGTTAATTTTGTTAGTGACTGTAACAAGAACAGTTCTGAAGAAGTGCTAGGGACTGGGACAGAAGTCAAATCGCAGGCAGTTCAATTGAGAATAGGAGGGAATTGAAGTTAGATAAATATTTATTTTAAGGAGTTCACCCTTAAGTGGGATTAGACCAAGACGGAGAATAGTGTTAATTCTTAAAATACATTTATTCATTTAACAAGTAAGTAAGTGCTTTCTTTTTAGAAGTCAGTGACGTGAAATACAGCTAGCAGAGGAAATTGAAGATCAAGTAGTATGGTGGGAGTATTCAGAGTCTCTGGGGTTTAATAGAGGGAACTTTTTTTTTTTTAAGTCTATAACAAAAAACGAAGAAAGAAAGGGGGAAAAAGGGTGAGTTAAGCCAGTGCATTTCATTTCAGACTGTATTATTATGATGAATTACCTGGCAGTTTTGTTAAAATGTGAATCCTCATTCAGTAGGATTTCAATTTGTGTGTGTGTGTGCATGTGCACATGCACAATTCATATGTGCCTAGGATTGAACCCAGAGCCTCACACCTTCTAGGCAAGTGTTCTACCATTGAGCTATATCCCCAGGCCCCCGTTCACACCTTTTTTTTTTTTTTTTAATTTTGAGGTAAGATCTAGGTGCGCTCATGCAGACTTCAGCTTTTTTGACCCTCCTACCTCAGCCTCTTGAGTAGCATGTGCTACCATGCTTGGCTAGGATTTTTAAAATTAAGGATCTAAGACTTCCTCTTTCAGACAAAAGTTGCTCAAAAGGCTTTTCATATATCATTGGACTTTGAGTTTGCAAATGTACTGTGTTTAATGAACTACAGTAGGGTATTTGATTATATTAAGAAATTATTAAAAATGTTTAGATTTGATAATGGTATTATAGTGTATTTTTTAAAGCCCTAATATGTTAAAAGCATATGTTGAGCCATCGTGGTGGCAAACGCCTGTAATCCCAGCACTTGGGAGGCTGAGGCAGGAGGATCGTTTTGAGTTTGAGACCAGCCAGGGCTACAAAGTGAGCTCAAGGCCAGCCTGAAGTACATAGTGAGACCTGTCTCAAAGACCAAACAAACAAAAAAGCAAGCATATGCTGAGGACCAGGGATGTAACTTAGCAGCACAGTGCCTGCCTGGCAAGCAGGAGGCCCTGAGTTTGATTCCCAGTACCAGAAAACAAAAAACAAAAAAACATGTACCGAAACATATACAAATAAAAGGGTATGCTGTCTAGGACTTGCTTCCAGATAATATGAAAGATTGGGAAAGAATGGGGTGTACATGCAGCAGAACGAACCATAGATTGGTAATTGTCCAGACTAGGTGATGTGTTTGTCTATAGGGGTTTGTTATACTGATTTTCAGTGTATTTCAAAACTCATTTTTTCCTAAAGATGTATGTGTAAGATGTATAACCAGGGACCCGGTTATATGTTCTAATACTCTTATTTTTTTTATTATTTTTTTTTTTTTGGTGGTGCTGGGGATTGAATCCAGTATTCTGTATGTGCTAGGCAAGTGCTTTACCACTGAACTACATGCCCAGCCTTTTTCATTTTTAAACAGTTTCGAGGCAGCATCTCACTGAACTGTTCAGGCTGACTGAATTGTGATCCTCCTGCCACAGCTTATTGAGTAGCTGGGATTATAGGAGTAAGCTACTATGTCTGGCTCCCCTATGTTCTCAGCTGAATTGTTTGTGTGTTATTTATCATGAAACTATGGACCTATATTAATGTAAGTCACTGTTACTTAGCTTGTTGAAAGTTTTACTTCCTGTGTACTCAGTGTCTCTTTGCTTTCCTCTTTAGGCCTCGCCTTGGAGTCACTCTTCACAAGGTGGTGGTGGCAGGTGCTCTCTATCTTTTGTTCTCTGGTATGGAAGGAGTCCTCAGAGTTACTGGGGTCAGTACTGCTTAGCCTGAATTTTTGTGATCAGTTCATTTCTCTTGGTTCTGTCTTGAGAAAGTGCAGTGTGCATTGGAATGTCAGTGCCCTTCTTTACTATTGCTTTTACTGCCTCTAAGCTCTGATTTGCAAAATGTGTGTACAGGTTAAGTATCCCTTTTATTTATTTTTAAAATTTTTAGTAGTGCATGTTTGCAGTGCGTAGTGATTACATTCATTGTGGTGAGTTAGTGCATTTACATGGCAAATCATAATTCTTTTTATGTCCCCTTCCCACCTTCCTCAGTCCCTCTAGTGTATCCTTTTTCTGAAATGCTTGGGACCAGAAGTGTTTCAGATTTCAGAGTATTTTAGCTTTTGGAATATTTGCATAGATTTTACTAATTAAATGTTCCTAATCCAGAAATCGGAAATACAAAATGCTCCAAAATCTAAAACTTTTTGAGTGTCATAAATTTGGGGTTTTGAATTAGGGAATGCTCAACCTGTATTATTCATTTTTTCTTTTTAATCTGTTGTTTAGAACTTTGTAAATTTAATGTGTGATACAGAATGAATACTTCTCCATCCGTCTCTAGATTGATAATTACTGTTTCTTCTTCCAGGGAGTGGACTCCTTTCTTGAATAAAGGGCATGCATTGGAACTAGGGACTTACTGGTTAATTTTACTAAAGTATCCGTGCTCTTTGCTTATCTAGCACTTGAGTTTTTAAAACTTCCTTACAGTGCAGCTAATTAAATTTCATACTGTCCTTGAGAAGTAGGAAAACAAAACACTCAGTTCCAAGTGATAAAATATGTTGAGGTGGATTAATGTGGAGAAACAGGCCTCTTTGGGCCATTCTAATTAGTATTTTATTTATCTAAAAATCAGATTCTGAAATAACCTTTTATATTCAAATTGGTAAATTCTGTAAACTTCGCTTTACCCTCAAAACTGGGTTCATTAAGCTTTGTTTTGTTTTTTTGAGACAGTGTCTCACTGTGTAGTTTAGGCAGACCTTGAACTCAGTATGTAGCTCAGGCTGGCCTCAAACTTGCTATGGTTCTCCTGCTTCAGCCTCCTGCGTGCTGGGATTATAGGTATGCTCCACTATGGATCATTACACTTTGTAATTAATTTCCCCGTAATGAAAACACGTTGGGATTGCAGATTTGTTTTTCAAACCACACTGTCCTCTCTATGTAATCTCCTTAGGCTTTGAGCAACTTTAACTCTCTTACCAGTTTTTTTTTTTCTTCTGCTGATACCGTAGTATTTTTCTTATTCTTTGGCTTCGATATTAAGCCTGGCCCTCTCAGCAATTGATGCCTGTATTATTTTATGGATATCCTTTCAACAGTGTCTTGAGGTTTGCATTATTTGGATTACATAAAAAGCATCATATATAAATTTGTGGAAACTAACAAATAGTTTTGGGGACAGATAATTACCTTACATTTATTTTAGGGTGAGCTATTTGTAAAATTTCATTTTATTACAGTTTGGGAAGTCAATAATTTTTAGTATATTAACTATCAATATAGTAACCAGAAGGATCTTATTAAGCTTATAGTCTCAATCACAATAATAGGAACTCAGGATGGGATGGAGGTTATAAACATTAGAATTTTTTTGATGTTGTCACCTCTTACATGAATCTTGTTTTAGGAACTCTGGTAATTAGCAGCAATTTCATTGTATTGAGATTATAATTGTAATTTGTGTAAAACACTGAAGTAGCTGTATGTTCTAGGCGAAGGCTTGTAAGAAGGGGAAGAATGGTTGGATGTCAAGTGTTCTTTTTATATTTCTTTTCAGTTCAAATGCAAAGCTATTCCAGATGATTATGTAAATATAGAATCTTGCACTGGTTTCTTCTGTGTGCCTTTCTAGCAATCTGTTTTTCACTACCTCTTTTTCTTTGTCTGCAGGCCCAGTCTGATCTTGCTTCCTTGGCCTTTATCCCCTTGGCTTTTCTAGACACTGCCCTGTGCTGGTGGATATCCTCATTGGCTTGTTTGATGTGCTCCATTTTCTTCCCTTGGAGATGGGTTTTTGCTAATCTTTCTGAAGAGTTTTTCCCAATTTTGTTGGTGTCTTCTTGATCTGGGAAATACTATATAATATTTTAAGTGTTAACAACTTGAGGGTTCAGGTAAGCAACTTTTGTTGTTTAATTTTTAAAATCAAGAGTTAGTGATTGTGGACTACATGCAAGTTAAGTCTTCTGGCCTTTTCTCTCTTGCACGAGCACTTCACATTGAATTTTTATTTATTATTTTTGTACCTTACTTTGGTGTTTGAATCACTGACTCTTCTTGATTCTGCTCTACTTAGCCTCTAGCAGTTACTGAGAGCTTTGAAACTTATAAAAAAGGGTTGATCCTTAAAATGTGGTCTAGTTCTTTTGAAACTTTTATGTAGGTTTAGCAGGTTTTAATCCTTACAGGATGTTTTCTTCCCTTATTCAAAAGCTGACTTGACATTGTCTGAAGCTGCCACCTTTCAGAGTAAATACTGATCCATTTGCATGTAAAGACAACTGCTGACAAATTTCTATTGAGTAATCTTTCCTTCCACATGGAAAATTAAACATTTCGTTACTAGAGACTTACCTTGTTATGTAAAGGATTCAGTTTTTTGAACTTTATCTTTTTGGGGTTATTTTAAATTTGTTTTGGTTTCATATTACTGTCTTGATTGTGGCCTCTAAGTTGGGAATTTGAATGGATTGCCAAATGGATAGCAAAAAAAATTTATAATTGAAGTGTCCTGGGTCCAAATGGCCAGAGATTTTCTAGATTGGTCCTTTTTAAGTATGTTTCGTGAAACTCTTGTGAGTACTGGGAGATGGTATTGGTTAACCGCAAAGGTTCCTGTAAAGAGCAGAGTAAGTATCAGTTCTCTTGTGTGTCTTGTCCTTATTCTGAATGCTACACATGAGAACAGTCATTAATTCTTCTGTCCTCTGGCAAGTTCCTCATTGGAATAATGTTCTGACATTGCTCTTGGAGCCTAACTACCTGAGATTCTCAGTCAATTGTACAGTTTTCTTGGTTCACAGCAGTATAAGGCAACTGATGACAGGTTCTGTAAGATGGATGAGGGAGGGGGTTTAGCGTAGATCTATGGAAGGCTGTAGGTGTGAATGTAGTGATAATCTAGAATGAATTAGCTGGTGAGAATAGTCACCTATCATCAGGAGAGAAGATGTTAATTCCTTCTTCCCCGCCTATTAACTCATTTTTATTTTACACCTTCCTATTATCTAATATTTTTCGCCATTTTTGTTTTTCTAGAAAGCTTGTTTCTTTTTAATATTTTTCCTCTTTTATTTTTTGATTTTTTATGATAGTAAGTTTTATTAAAGACAGGAAAAGAAACAGGCTCTGCAGAGCAAGTTTGGACCGAGTAAAAGTAGGAAAAGAAGTTATACCCTACAGTGTGAGGGTGGGTTGCATGTAAGAGAAAACACGGTGACTGCATTCTTACTTCACATTGTCTGAAGGGGCCTGTCTTCTTTTCAGTATCTTATTGAAAATGATGACTTTTCTCATTAATCTTGGTGAGGTATGGAATGTTTGTGAGGCTAAGTGAAAATAAATAAAGCTACGAGGCGTCTGAGATCCATAGCTTTATTGGTATGACCCCAGATCCTTAAGGAAACCTGAGTATTAATTTACTTGCCTTTCTGAATGTTTAATTCCTTGACCTGCAAACACATATTTATTAGCCTGACTCAAACAATGAAGCTCTTAAAACTTCGAAGGAACGTTGTAAAGCTCTCATTGTACCGACATTTTACCAACACGCTTATCTTGGCAGTGGCAGGTAAGTCTCAGACTTTCTGTGTAATTTTGATTCTGTGCTTGTTTTAGAGACTGATTCTTAACCTGAGAGGCTATGGCTATACATAGAACGTTTTCTGCATTTGACTTAGGGAAATGCTCATGTCAAATCCTCAGAAGTATCTGTGGTCTTAAAAAAGATTAAGAACCTCTTTAAGTGTAGCAGGTGATAATTAACCTCGTATAATTTCAGCTCCAAGTGTATCCCTCTCCTTTCTCCATTCTTTTTCTTGAAAAAAGCTAAGTTGAATGCCACATAGCATTTAGAATTCTTTTAGAAAACATTAAAACATGCTTACTTGTTTTTGTTTTGTCATTAAAAATTTTTGTTGGTGCTAGAGATCAAACCCAGGGTCTTCTGCATGCAAAACAAGTACTTCACTGCTGAGGTGCATCCCCAGCCCTGCCTCCTATTTTACTTGGTTTTATTAAATAGCTATAGAATTTTAGGTTTGGGTACATAGCTTCTCTGGTGCTTTTTTTTATATGTCATTAAGCAGACATAAAATGTAGACATTAGGTAGACTGTAGACAGACTCAGCTAATATGTCTTACCTTGTGGCCCTTGTACCAGGAATAGATGAGGTCTGACCAGTGATTAGGACTGGCTCTTCTGTTCGTGTTACAGTCATTTTGTTAAAACCTTTTTTTTTTTATCTGACCAGCCAATAAAAAAATTAGGATCACTACTGTAAGGTAAAAATTATACTGATTCTGCCAGAAAAAGCCCCTTTTCCAGTGGTTCCTCTTCCAATTCTGAGGGTTATTGAAATAGCTAGGTGGTAAACAAAATTATTGCAAGTCTATGCCTGAGTACAGAAAAGTGTTGACTAGAATAAATACCATGGGCCTTTGCTTATAGCAGGTGCTCGGGAAATTTATATCAAATATATTTGGGAAAATAACTGATGGAAAATAATTGTGATGTATAGGGGTTTACGGATGTGTGCGATTTCACTTAAATAGGATCAGGGAATGTACAACCAAAATTCATGTACTGACCAAGTTTTTCATGTCATGTTAGCATCTATTGTGTTTATCATCTGGACTACTATGAAGTTCAGGATAGTGACATGTCAGTCGGTAAGTTATAAGCACATACCCTTATGTGTATTGTTCTGTTGCACACATGATGATACTGTATGGCAGTGTTTATTTCTTGTGATGAATAAGAAATGAGGCTGGATGTCTGCTTTGAGGGTTATATTGCACTATTTAAGTGTTCTGTGCTATCATGGTACATGGCATAATAATTGGATTTTGTCAGGTTTTGTTTTATTAGTTTGCAGTGCTGGGATTCAAATCTAGGGCCTTGTGCATGCTAGTCAAGCCCTTAACCGCAGGGCTTTAACCTTGAGCCCTGTTTGTTTATTTTCTGTATATTCCAGCACTGGGAGAGAATCGTGTGAGTGATGGCTATATTCTATCATAACTCAGACTTGTTTTAACTAAAAATCTTGAACAAGCTGGGGTTGGTGTGCACACCTATAATGTCAGCTACTTGGGAACCTGAGGCAGGAGGATCACAAGTTTGAATCCAGCTTAAGCAACTTAATGATTCAGTGAGACCCTGTCTCAAAATTTAAAAGTTTTAAAGGTGGGGACTGTAGCTCAATGTGAAGACCCTGGGTTCAATCTCCCAATGCTGGGGAGATAGGAGCTCAAAGAAGAAATCCAGTGTACTGAACATCACGTGTGTGTGAATACTACTACTCTGAGTAGAAGTAATGTTTTTAAGATCTATATGCAAAGATTATGGCCAATAGGATTTTTCTGGAGGCAGTTAAAGCTCTGTTTTGGTAAAAAGATGAAACCTAACAAATTAATGTTACTTTCTCTTACTTTGCATAAAACTCTTCCTTAAAGAGTCTCAGAGCTGTGGTGAAGTTTTGACAAGTTCTGTGTTCAGATGGTGCTTCTTTTTTTAACAACACCAAATGCCATGAGGGAGGAGCTTATGTTCATTCACTTTACATCCCTAGTATTGAGCATAGTGCCTGGCACGCAGTGTGTTCTCAGGATATATAACTTACATGCATAAATGATTTTTGTTCTCTGGTAAGGACTTGGTGAAGAAAGGTTAAAATAATACTGATAAATGTGCTTTTCCCCCTTTTGTAGGACTGGCGGGAGCTATGGGTGGATGATGCCATCTGGCGATTGCTGTTCTCCATGATCCTCTTTGTCATCATGATTCTCTGGCGACCATCAGCAAATAACCAAAGGTTCTCAGACTCTTCTTTATGCTGCTCACCATTAAATAGCCATATCATGAGTTGGGGGTGGTTAAGGGACCATGTCAGTGTGGTGCCATATAGTGGAAGGACCACTAGGTCTGGAATCAGTTGAATTGAGTTTCTCTCTTGGCTCTCCTCTTCAGTTACTTTGTGATTTTTGGCATGCTGTCTTTTCTCTTCTTTAGGCCTTAGTTGTTTTTTTCCCTTAATATGAGAGAATTAAATCAAGTGGTATGAGATCTCTTTCAATTCTGACATTTTCTAATAATACAAATAATTAGGTAGATAAATAAGAGAAGTAGATGTATTGTGTCATTATAGAGTCTGCACTGTCTACTGTCCAGAAGGAAAGTAAAATTTCTCTAGGCCCAGTCCATCTCACTTTATAAATAGATGATAATACGAAAATTTTGGTGACTTGAAGTTGGCTTTTCCACCTATAGGC
>RJWT010031490.1:0-14368 GCA_004365215.1 Cuniculus paca | reverse complement strand
TGTGCTGAGCTGCAAGTGACTCAACCTGTACTGGAGAGAGCTGGAGGGATGTAAGAGACACAGGGAAGAACAGGCTTGATGACTTGTTGAGTGTTGGGTGCAGAGGATGGGGTCCTAGACTCTTGGCACCTGAGTAGAAGACTGAGAATGGTATCATCCTAGTCATGGCTTGGGAGGGAAGAAGGTTTGGGACATGTTGGACTTGGCATGGCAGCAGGCTATCCAGGAGGGGGAAATCACTA
This sequence comes from Cuniculus paca, assembly GCA_004365215.1. Classification (NCBI taxonomy): domain Eukaryota; kingdom Metazoa; phylum Chordata; class Mammalia; order Rodentia; family Cuniculidae; genus Cuniculus; species Cuniculus paca. The sequence continues at coordinate 14,126 of RJWT010031490.1, read as the reverse complement.
GCAGGGTGTTTAATATGTGAGGTAAGGTTAAAAGGGGGACAGAGTTTGGAAGGCCTCTGTACAGAGGTGAAGGCAGAAGGGGTAGAATGGGTGACACCATTGAGGGAAGAATTGACACAGGACAGAAGTGTAACAGAGGATCTTGCCTGTTGGCGGGGAGTGGGGGGGGTAGAGGACCTGATCTTTGAGAGCAGAAAAGTGAAGTGTATCCATGGATACACAGGAATGCATGGACAGGAAACTCAAGGGGAAAGGAGTTTGAAGGAGAAGGCAGCCATCCCACACAGAGACCAAGCAGGGCCGTGAGAGGGTCATGTGATCTTCCAAGGGGCCTGAGACGCAGCGGGGGTGGCCAGCCTGTGCAAGACCGGGAGTGATGAAAGCATGCAGGAGCACACGGACCAGCATCTGGAGAAGCTGGGAGATAGAACAGGCAGCACGGCAAAGAGCAGATCTCTCTCCACTCAACTCCTTTAAGTCAGGCCTCGCCTGGTGCTGAGCTGCAGTGCCCTTCCACAAACAGGACAGAAGGGTCCCCAGGGGTGTACCTGGTCCCGATCCTATGATTCCCTAAAATGGAGTATAACTGAAGGGCAGCAGGAGGTAGGTGGTGTGGCAGCGATGCTGTTTAGGAGGGGAGATGCCAGAGTACATCTGTAGCTAGGCAGCAAGTAATCCCTGCAAAAGGAAAGTTAGAGAGGCAAAGAGAGGGTGGTGGAAAGAGCAAGGTCCATGAAACAGTGATGGACACAGAACCCAGAGTGTGCGAGGCTGGGAAGGGAGCTGGGGGTGAGGTGCAGAGTATGGATACAGAGGACACAGAGAGGAGGTGAACCCACACCAACCCCAAAGGTGGTACCAGTGGAGGGGAAGGTAGGCAGGACTAACGACTTGGTGTGTGAGAAGGTTTGGCAGGACTACACCGCGCAAATGGGTAGAGAAAAGCTGAGCATAAGTGACTGCCAAGGCTCAGCTGAAGACAGGACAAATGCAGGCTGGCAGCAGGGAGCAGGGATCCAGGGACAATCAGGCTCGGGGACAGGTATGAAGGGAAGTGACTTAGTACCACAGTGGAGGTGATTCTGGAAGCTAAGAGAGGGAAGTGATTAAGTGCTGAGCTGCTGAGTTTGAACTGGACTGGGGCTTCTGCCTGGGGGTGGGCATGATGGGTAGAACTAGAGTGCAAGACAGACCAGAGGTCATGACAAAGGATGGCGAGAGCAGTTTTTTGAGTGTGATGCAGTGGAAAAGTGGAATGGAACCGGCTGTGTGTCAGGGAACATAAGCTCGAGTTGAAGGCGACCTGGTGGCTTTTATTTGTAATCAGGTCCATTGTCACAGCAAAGAGATGGACCACCTTCCCTGCCTTCCACACATGCCACCTTGGCTCCAGGCCTTCTCTCTTCCCTGTCTTCTCCCTCCCCATTTTCTACCTAACTGAACCCACTGCTGTCTTTGAAATCATCTTGCCTCCTCCCATGTGAACCTGCTGCTCAGAACCCCCATGTGCTCATGGCCAGAGGTTACAGTTACCCTCCAGTGTCTTCCCCTCAGCACCTGAGTGCAGCGACCAGGCACAGGATGAGTAGGGTCTGGGACTAACCCACCCCCTTCTTTGCTCTCCCTACCTGACTCCAGTGGTAAGTGCTTGTAGACTGTAGAACAGAAAATGACATCATGGACAGGGCTTGGCTAAGGGCCCCCATCCCAGGACCAGGGTATCTTTAATTATCCTACAGGGTAGCATAAAACTCTCCTTCCTAAATACTCTCTACTTTTGAGTTAATTCAAAATTCACCGACATGTTCAAAGTAAATGTCCACAAGGCTAATCTTGGAGGAAGGAGACATGTTGGAAAGCCAAAATCTATAAGACTGGGGCTCACTGGCACTTTGGGAAATATGGGGGGCTGACTGCTGTCCTGTGTTGACAGGGGTGTAGGGAGAGCCTCAGGTGACAATGCAGCAATATGTTTAATGTGGAACCTGGCACAGAAAAGGTGTGTAGGGAATGGGAGCTGAGACTCATCCACGTGTTTGCTGGTATTAACCAATAAATCATTCACAAGTCCCAAGGGGACCCTGACAGGAGTAAAAGACAACATAGATATGTGCCGAGCTTTAAAGGATAAATCATTCAGGATTACGATTTACAAGGGAAAACCCACAAATGGTCACCTAGGGACTGAGTTAAGATCATCTTTCCTGGTAAGAGTTTCTGATTTCCGTCAGCTGTCTCTGACACACAGACACACACGCATAAGCAAAGAACCAATGCTGATCTTATTTTGAGTTGTGCTCACTGTTTTGCTAAACAGCACTTCATACGGGCAGTTGTCCTGTCAGGACCCCTGCCCCTCATGCACTCACATGTGGGTGTGTGAGCATGCGAATGCACACAGGTATGCACATGTGTAGATCGGAGTGACTTCCAGCCCGGAAACAGGGCCTAGTGGTCTCAATGTAGCTGGCAGTGGACTGTATGGAACCTCTGAGCACAGTCAGACTCCCAGACCCTAAGAGGCAGGAAGTACAACCCAGCAAGTCCCTCATGTCCCTCCTCAGATCTTCCTGGTTTTTAAGGAATTCCTTAAAATTCCTTTCCCAAGTTCTCTAGGAAGGAATTCCTCCACTCAAATTCTAATTACTGAGCTCCTACTTGCATCCGGCCCCTAAATCTTGGAGGAGCTCTTTCATAGAAGGGGAGATTCAAACCACCACTTCTCAGAGAAGATGTGCCACATCAGGGAGGTGTAGAAAGGCTAGAGATGAAGGGCACAGGAATCCGACAAGGGAAGCCTCCATGGAAGAGGTGACAGCTGAACAGAGATGTGAGGGCATGCAGTGTCTTCCTCCTTGTCAGCAGCGGGCAGGAATTCAGGGAAGTGCATTCCAGGTGCAGGAAGAGCACACGCAAAGGTAGGAGAGGCATGACACAGATCCCAAGCTGCACACAGAGAAGGTGAGGCGGGCTAGCCCGGAGGATGGGCAGCAGGAAGGAACTCACAGGACAATTCTGATTTCAGTTGAGGAGGAGGGCAGATAGACAGAGTAACCAAGAAGCAAGTGGTGAGGAGAACACAGGGCAGCTGAGGGCAAGAGCTAGATGGGCCTGGTTTCTGGATTGGGCTGCAGGTTGTGAATGGATAGAAGGGAACTGGGTGCACGCCTGTGATCCCAGCACTAAGGGAGACTGAGACAGGAGGACTGAAAGCTAAAGCCCACCTGGGGAATTTGGTTGGACCCTGTCTCAAAATAAAAAATAAAAAGGGTTGGAGATGTAGCTTAGTGATAGAGCACTTCTGGCTTGATCCCCAGTATGGGGATGGGGGAGAAGCCCACATACTGAATAATTATTTTTACTTTTTGACATGTGAATTTTGTGACATTGCCCAGACTGGCTTCAAACTCCTGAGCTCAAGTGATCCTCTTGCCTCAGCCTCCCACCACCACATTGGACTCTTCTAATAAATGAAATCTTGAGGGGCTGTTTCTACTGGTTCTAACTCATAATGCCTTGTACTACTAATTATTGTCTTTAAAAAATTGTCAATAGGGATTTTTTGTATCTTGCTATGAAGATAACTTTCTCCAAAGAGATTTTAAATCTGCTCCTATAGGAAGCCTGAAGGCATTACCACACCAAAAACACCTTAAATTCAGGCTTACTGAATTACTTACTACCCAGTATAAAGCTGGGCTAAAGATTTTTAGAATTTTTCTGAATTACTTACTACCCAGTATAAAGCTGGGCTAACGATTCTCAGAAAGGCAAGCTTTCCACATTTTCTAATTTTCCTGCTACATGCAGTTAAAAAGACAGCCAGGTGGGGGCAGGGAATCCTCCCCAACCTTATAGAGTGGGAGGCTCTCCTCTAGGCTCTCTTGAGAGGTCAGAGACCATCACTATTACTCTTCTCTCCCTATAAGTCCTCTAAAATCAAAGCCCCACTTTGTCCAGATTGGCAAACACACTCAGAGCGAAGGCAGATTAAAGAAGGAAGAGGAGGGGGGAGGGGATGGGGGAAAAGGGAAGGGGAAAAAGGAAGGGGAAGAGGAAGAGGAGGAGGAGGAAGAAGAAGAAGGAGGAGAAGGGAAAAGATGCCAGAAGCTTCTCAGGGGTTAAAAAGACAGCAGGAAGGATATCCCAGCAGCAGCACTGTGCCCTCCCGCAGTTCAGCTCAGCCAGACTGTCTCTAGCTCTCAGCTGGAATGGGTACACCACCACCCTCTAAGCTTCCTGGAATTTCTCACTGTTCAGAGAAACTAAGGGTGGAGCTGGGACTGGAAGAGACTAAAACCCTTGGGAGCTGGAACTTCGGTCCCTGTCCTTCACCCCAGCCACTCCTTCTGCCAGAATCTCCTCCCCAGGCAACTTCTCTCCTGCATCAGGTCTCCATGCAGGCCTCACCCATCACCTGGGTATTAATAACACTTTCTTCCTCAGTGTCCTAACCCCACGTCCCCAGCTCCCAGCTCCATCGTTTGTCTTTCAGCTTTACCACTTTCTAATTTATCACTGGGGATGGGTCAAACATCCTAAATCCAAAACTCCAAAATCTTAAATACTCCAAAACTGGAAACTTTTTGAATGTTGACATGATACTGTCATGTGTTTCCGATTTTTAATTTTTGAATCAAGGATGTTAACCTGGTAAAGTTTTGGGTAAAAATCCCAAAACCTGAAAAACAACGCAATTTGAAACGCTTCCAGTCCTAAGCATTTTGAATAAGGGACATTCAACCCGTATTGATTTTTTATTCTCTATCTCATATCCACTGAAGGGAACCTCCTACAGACAGGCAGGGATTTTTGTGTCTGGTTCACAGATTTATCCGGAGTGCCTAGAATGGTGCCAAGCTTAGGGAAGCACCTGATAAACATTCATTAGATGAACAAATGAAAATATCCTGTGACCTATTGCCTACCAAATCAATGGCATTCAAATTCCTGAGCACTACGGACCCACTTATTTTTTTTTTCTGTACCAGGAATCGAACTCATGACCTCACACTTGCCAGGCAGCCACTTAAGCCACTGAGCTAAATCCTGGCCCGGGACCCACTGTTTGGGCTGATGCTTCTCCCTTTCCCTACTAATGCCTATTTCTGAGGCAAGCTTACACTTTTCAGCATTTCCTAAACACCTAACAATGCTCTCCTTCGTTCTCCTTCGCCTCTCCAATTGTTCCTGTCTCTCTGAGTCAGTCTTAAATGTCTCTTGCCAAGGCATCGCTGACCTCTGTGTGGGATGGAACCTCCGTCTCCTCTGTACCCTGCAGCACTACCTTTGTGTCTCCTGGCCTTTATCCCATTCTGTTTACAGTAGATCAATAATTGCAGCCCAGGGTTCCTGGGCCCCAGGAGCTGGTGAAGGTCATGATAGAGGTTCCTGAGTTTTTATTATTATTATCCCAAAAAGCTTAAAAGAAATGGACATATGTGCAGACCTTGCACAGTTAGCAGGGATAAGGCTGAGCATGCTGTACCACACGTCGTCTCTGCTTTGGGCAGGAATACTGAGACAACACGGGTGATCTGCTGCTGACAAGAAGCTGTGTGAGGCAGGAAAACACACTTTTGACTAGTTAAAAAGGGGAGAAGGGAGAAAACACCTAATTACTATTGCTTCACACATGCAGTTGGCTTAATTGACAAATCTTTTAAAATAGTAGGTCATCAGAGGGGGAAAGACAAACACTACATTGGCTGCGTATGCACTTGACTCATCTCATCTGCTAAATTATAATCTCTTGGAGGAGAGAGACTCTTACTCGTCTTTGGTTTCTGTGACTAAGCACCACACCTGGCACATGGCAGGGACAGGGGTGAGGGGGTCAACTTGGTAATTATTGAAGAGAACTGAATCAAATAAAAAGGCAGATGGTCCTTTGCCCTAGGAGTCATTGAGAACTGTCTTTGTACCACCTGCAAGTGAAGAGAGGCTGTTGAAAACCACAGGCATTTGAGGTACCCACTGGAGGGCTTGGGGGGGGCCTCTTTTTGTATACAGCAGGCTCCAGGCAAGGTGGGTTGCTGGGAAAGAGTGGCCCCTCAGGGTACTGGATCCAGCACCCCCACCTGTAAGGGAAGATCCCCTGGCCATCAAGGAACTCTTGAAACAGGCATCCAAACTGCAGGCTCTTCCCATCCCATCCTTCTTCCTCAACTGCCTGGGAGTTCATCAAATATCATTTCCATATGAAACAGCAACTTGAGTGCAATTACACTGTCATAAATTGGCCTCTGTACTGCGATTAGTGCTCCCGTATTTTGTCCCTGGGAAGCCTGTGAGCTCTTAACGCTCTGGGAGGCACCCTGAGGAGTTGCAGCTGGAAGGGCTAAGAGACCCCCCCACTTACCAGGATGGTGGTGACGACTAGGGTGGTGTTGAAGAGGCTGTCGGAGATGTTCGAGGCGTAGAGGCGGCTGTCCATGCTGAGGCCCTCTGCCACGTGCCACTGACCAATCTGAGGAGACCAATGGGAAAGGACTGGGAAGACGCAGGAAGCAGCCTGCACAGCTGCGGGGCCTCCTGCAGCTGCAGGAGCCCAGAGGCCAGGGTCTTCCCTCTGCTAGGCTTCACATAAGCCGCAGGAAGGAGCGGCCGAACCAGGGCAGGGGGACTGTTATGCAGGGTTAGGGGCTTGAGGGAAAAGGGCTTGTTAGGGTATGGGAAAGAAAGAGTGAAGACTTGGGAGAGAAAAATGGAAAAATAAATATGTTCACAAAAGTTGTCTAGAAGGTAATGGGATATGGGAAATCACATTATTTTCAGGTAGGGATGAGCTACAGTGCTCTTGTACTTTGTTTTGCCTTTAGTAATTCTCATCATCTAAGTGAGACTCAGAATGGTATACTGGGGGGAATGGCATGTACTTGGCTTTTAATAAATGTTTGCTAAGGAGACCAAAAGATGGAAAGAAGGTAGGGTAAAAAGAATTAAGATGTATTATGTATGTGCACCAACTCACCACAGTGAATGTAATCATTATTTCTTATAAACATGTACAAATAAAAATTTTTTTAAAAACAAGTGTTTGCTGAATGGTTAAACATAATGAATGAATGAATGAACCAGAAAAGGGAAGGCCCAGATATCTGGTTGGTACACTTTCTTGCTCTGATAATTTAGAGAAGGTACCTAAGACCTCCAGTCTCATCTGTAAATGGGGATGTTAACAATTCCCCACCTTCTGTCATAGACAAGTGACATCACAGATGGCCTTCTGACACTATCATGTCTACTCAGACCTGGGCACATAGAGTCACCATGGAACCTTAAGAGAGTTTCTAAACTCACGGGGCCTGCTTCCTCATCTGCAAAGTAGGAAAAATAATAGAAACTTCTTTGGGTCGTTGTGAGGATATATTTAACCTGTCATTCAGCAAATGTTATTTTCTTTCCACTTCTCTTTTGTTTCATTTTCCTTTTATTATCTTTTGTTTCATTTTTATTTTGTGATAAAAACACATGAGATCTAACCTCTCAAAAAATTTTAAGTGCACAATATACTCCTGTTGACTATCTCACTGTCTTAAAGACATCTTGGTGAAACACAAATCCACAACTTAAACTAGCTCCTCTTAAATTAGGTAATTTAGGAAGTTACCTAAGCCTAAATTCAACAGCAGTGGACTGTGAGATCATTTTCCTAGTGGAATCCTTTGTATAATATATCTAAATATATATTATATAACTGTATATGTAAATAATATAGAAATACATAATGTATAGACAAGTAAACTATATATAGTGTACATATATAAAATTCTGATACAGTTCTGGTAGCTGGATTCCCCAACAAATGGTTTTTGTTACTGAGTGTCTGAGGTGGGCAGCCAGAGAGGCAGCTGGCAGCTGGCTGCAAACCCAATGAGACGCACACAGCCAGGTGTCTCCAGGAACCAGCAGCAGCTTCCCTGGAGAACTCTGTGAGTTTCATGGGTGCTATGTGGCTCTGTTTCCTAGAACAGGGCAATAGGTTCTCTTCTGGGTGCTCCAAAACGGTAAAGATGTGGCTCGCCCTTGGCTTTTAGCCCTGCACGACAGGGCAAAAGAGCCCAGGGTCCCAGTGAGTGGGAGCCACCTTCCCGCATTCACGGTCTGGAGAAGGTAGAGCATGTAGAGGGCAGGGTCAGCCCAGGACCACCTGGACTATCAACAGAGCTCTTGTGGGCCTCCAGTTACAGTGGCCCTCAGGGAATGGGAGGGGCTTTCAGCTGGCAAAAGGGAGACAACCAAAGACCAAATGCTGCTCTCTGTGCCTTTGTGAGGAAGCCACCTGGAAGAGGCAGCAGCTGTCTCCTCTACCTCTGCAGGAGCACAATGGTTCTGTGCATGCTCCTGTTGCTTTTGAGTTTGGAAGTAGTGCCTCATACACAACCAAGCAGCAAGCCTCATTTATAGATCAAGAAACTGAGACCCAAATAAGACAGCCCACTCAACTTGTCTGAGGTCACACAGCCCGTTAGCTGAGAAGCCTGAGCTTGAAGCCCTGTGCTCTTGGCCCCTGATGGGTCTTTCAAAGGAAGCCAGCCTGGCCACCCTGTCTTAACCTTCCAGTGTTCTCTGAACATTTTCATTTCCCCACGTGTTTTCCCAGTAGCACGTATATCTCACAACAAAAAAGGCAGTCCTATTTATGCTCAGACTGGACTTGAAAGCCAGGAGAGCCATTATCTGTCAGCAGTTTTGTTACTGGCCAGACATAGGAAAAAGGTAGATGAACTGCCCTGCTCTGGCTTCTGGAGCTCCTGTTGTCTCTCAGCGCGACCCGCCAGGCCATGCCATTGCCTGACCTTCCCCTACTGTCTCTCTCTGCAGGGGCAAGGAATGGAGGATGAAATATACGCTTCTAGATTCCCAAATGAAGAGGGAAAGGGTAATAGTTACTGACATCTGTTGTGTTAGACTCAAAGTTTCATCACCTCCTTGAATTCTTCCATGACTCTCTAGAATAGTTATGAGGTTTCTATTTTATTTCTGAAGCAACTGAGGCTCAGACAGGTTTAATGGCTTGCCTAAAGCCACACAGCTGGTAGATGTAGCACAGGTTTAAACCCACATCTGTTTTATTCCTAAATTCATGATCCTTCCTGTTTTTGCCACTGCTCTTAGGGAGGGGATGCTAGTGTACCCTTCACTCAAGAGGCCACGCTAAACAGGACATGGCTTCTCTGGGCCCCAGCTATGCAGTAAGAACTCCAGATGCACAGGTTTCTTCTGCTTGGTCTTGGTACTCCACAGAACCAGATGGAATTTGTCTCTTCGAGGAGCTCACTTTCCCTGCCTTCAAAATGGGTGGAATTGGGTCCTGATGGCTTCCTAGGCTGAGAAAGCCTATATTTGGACAAAAAAAAATATAAAAAGAAATTGGGCTAGATGTCAGCGTTTGAGTTTTTGGTAAAATATTGAAATTTTTTGAATCCTATGTTATCACCCTAAACCTACACTTCACACCAACAGGGTCAGTAAGAACTCAGATCTCCCTGTCCACTTTCCTAGCCCCATTATTCTCAAGGGGTTCAGTGCTCACTAACCACTGCTGTAAGAGGCTCCAGCCCCAGGCTCTCTCATCTAACTCAAGCCACAAGCTAGGTTCCCTGTGAAAGCCAAGGATAGGGATGATTTATCCAGAGCCAGATCCAACAGCCTGAACAATGTACCCTCCCACTTATCACCTCTGGGGACCTGGCAAAGAAACTAATTAGCCCCCATGCTCCAGTTGGGAAATGAATCTCCCACCCACCCTCCTATTAGCCCCCAAGAAATTAATAAACCCATCAGATCTAACAAAGTGGTTTGGCAGCGATTACCCAGAGCAATCTAATTGCAAAAAGGCAGTGGGAAGGAAGGGGAGAGGCAGAGCCAGGCGCCCTGGGATACAGGCTAATTGCCCCACCCACTGGGCACCTTTGATGCCACACACATGCCAGGGGTAGGCAGGAGACACAGCTCTCTCATCACTGACAATCTGTGCCTTTGCTTGCAGCCAAATCCCTTTGTTCCACCCTCCTGACACCTGCCCCGCAAACCTCCTGTAGGAACAGCTGTTTTGTAAGCTGCTTCTACATGCTCACATGTGCAGGCTCGAGGTCACTTCAAATAATGTCACTGCTTGGTGCTCTTAGTTTCTGTCTCCCACTTACTCTGTCTTTGGACCAGTTTAGAGACCCAAAGGGATGCAGCAAAGGGCAGAGAGTAAGCATTTGGACAGGGTCCCTACTACCTTTAATGCAAGTGAGAAACAAATAACCCTCTGGGACAAGGTGGTGCTGCCAGTGCACAGCTGGGCTTGCAGAGTTCAGGATTTCAGCCTCTACTCACCCTTGAGTTCTGTAAAACCTGTGCTACCCAAGTGATTGCCTTGGAGTCGGAGGATTTGAGTTTCACTTGGCTTTTCTGCCTAGGACCAATGAGTAAGTTAATGAATGCCCCAAAGTCTCAGTTTTCTCCATCTGTAATATGAAGATTAAAATAATAATAACTGCCAGAGATTAAATGAGATAGCATATGGGCCAGATACTATATCAGTATTCATCACAGTGCTATTGCCTGAGACAGAAGGGACAATCACTTCTGTGTTCTCCAAGGGACTCTGCACTGTGGTGTTAAGTTTATTGGACAGATTAGGACAGTGTCCCCAAGTTTGGTGTCCAGAATGGCAGTATCAGCATTAGAAATTCTCCAGTTTTACCCCAAACCAACTGTCAGAATTTCTAGCAGTAGAACCCTGCAGTTTGTGTTGGAATCAGCTGGATTCTGACATTGGCTAGATTACAGTAGGGCAGAAAGAGAAACTTAGATTACAGAAAAAAGTCTAGAGTGTAGCAATTAACAGTGATTCAGTACCTACCCGTGGTGAACTAGGAAATGTTTAAAGACTGGTTCTCCCAGAAAAAGAGGCCATGATTTATAGTATCTGCCAATTTCTGTGGTGTAAACACTCTCACCACAGCTGGCATGATGTTAAGAAACATGAAGCTGGGAAGACATGTAGAATGGCTCTTGCTAGCTGGGAGGCTGGTGCCAGCACCCCACAGATGCTCACTGTGCAACCAGGCACTGGACTGGACACCAGAAGCTTGTGCATTCTGGTCTCACTGCCAACAGGGAAAGCCAAGTCCAGATAAATTAATAATTTTTTCAAGCCACAGAGCTGTTAAGCAGAAAAACCAGGATACAAGCTCGATGTGCTGCTGCACTGGGATGATGATGTTGAAAACAAATGTGTAGTCTTCCTAACTACAGATTTGAATACTACTAGAAGGAACATTCTGTGATAGACATGCTTAGTCAAACAGGAAAATTTAGGTAAATATAACTGGTAGAGAATATACTTGCCTGTGCATTAAAAGCATCACTTATCCTATATCCGTAAGGGACACAGATTTATATATTTACCTTGTTCTTGCAAGTACCAAATTTCAGAGATTTTAATTATATATAATTATGTATTTCCAAAAATCCTTTTGAAAGGACTGTATCCCTTTGTCTCTTAAACAGAGTAGACATTTCACCTTAATACGTGGTGATATCATTATGAAGCCAGTTGCTTCAATAGAATACACTAGGTGACTACAGTGTGTGGGGCCACTTGCCTGCAATTCTGCTCCTTGCAAATTTGTCTATCTTTCACAGCGATTTGTTTCTCACTGTGAAGGGTCATTTTTTGCTTCTAAGAAGACAACTGTCTCTGAGCCGCTGTCCTTGCAGGAGCTGTTTAAGACCCCTGGCTGGAGCGGCTGGAGACCATGCTTGACAACATCAGCTGGAAGAAAAGCTTGGATGAGGGACACTGGGGCCAAGGGAGCTGTAGTAAATGCGCTCCATGGTTTCAACAGGAGTTACACAGTCCTCTGAAAGGTGACTGTGCAAATGAATGGGTGTCAGACACTAGCATTTGGTCTGCTGTATGGCCCAGGTTGGCACAAGGCAGCTGGTCACTATGGGAAGTGCTCATCCAAAGGCCCTGACCAGCGGTGTCCTCTGCACATTCCTGAGGGTGCTGGCAGTATGCCACCTAGAGGCAGAAGACTTGCACTGCTATCTGGTACTCAGCCTCCACCCTCATCCATGTTCCCACTGAACTTCCTGAGGACTAGAATCTGCTCTGTTCTTCATTCACACAGCATCCACCAGCCATAACCACAAAGTCTCCCTCCCCCATCATCAACCCAGCCTCTGCTTAGAAACTCTACAGCTCCTTCCCATTTTGGGTTCAAGGATAGGAACAAAAATCCTTACTGCTGGCTACAAGGCCCTTTAAGGCCTGCTCTCTGCCTACTCTTCATCTCAGCTACTTACTCTGGTCACACAAACCTTCTTCCCATGCTCAAGGGCATCATATTCCCACTGCCAGGGCTTTTGTGCCTTTCGTGCCATGTCTGTCTGGAGTTTTCCCTGCCCCATGCCCCTCTGCCCCTAGCCCTCTTTCTGCTACTCTAGGCAATGGCACACTATAGCCTACAGTCCAAATCTGCCTGCTTCAGGGAATAAGCTTTACTGGGACACAGCCATAGCTATTCATGTATACACTGTCTGTGACCGCTGTCATCTACAACGTAGAGCTGGACAGACATGTGATCTGCAAAGTCTAAATATCTACTCTCTGGGCCTTCATAGAAAACATTTACCCACCTTGATCTAGTCTTCGCCTATTGGTCCTTCAGGCCTCAGCTCTAAGATTATTTTCTTCCAGAAGCCTTCTCTTCCAAAGACAAACTTCTCCCAGAACCATATTCTTTCCCTTCAAAACATGTGTTAATGTGGCGTTGTTTACTGGCTGCTGTATAGTACAATAAGCTTCATAGGAGCAGGGATTGTGGCTGGTTTTGCCTGCTATTTTATCCTTGGAACCTGACACAGTGCCTAGCTTACTGTAGATGCACCAGAAACACTGCACAGATCATCTCATCTCATTTAATCCTCAGCAAATCACAAATTCAAAAGAAGTAGATTTTTCATTCTCTTTCTTTCCTTCCTTCCTTTGTCCCTTTTCTCTCTTACTCTTTTTCATTTCTGAGGATGAGGCCCAGAACCTTTCCAATGAATTATATCCCCACTCCCCAGTTTTTTGTTTTTTTTTTTTCAATTTTGAAACAAGATCTCATTGAGTTACCCAGCCTGGACTCAAACTGCAGGTCCCCCCCCACCTCAGCTTCCAAGAGTGTTGGGATTGCAGGCATGTGTCATCACACCCAGTTTAAGAAACAGAGCTTTTCTTAAAACTCATTTTACAGATGTTAAAAATCCCTTTGTCCTCACAAAATTAGGTTATTAAAGCTCCCAAAGTGACACACTATTAAGTACCGGAATAGCGATTCAGATGCATGTTTTCTCCATCTCCAAAGCATGTATTCCTAACTCCTGTGCTATTTTGTTACTAAGAATAAAGATGCTTATTCTGGGATGCCTGGCATGTTAGAGTCCTCTGTGCCTTTGTCCTACCTGACTATCACAGATGAACCTCAGGCTTTTTCCCACAGACCAGTCCTGGAGGTACAGGGACTCACCTGACTGTCACCCCTGGGACTCACATGTCCTTCTTCTCATGGGGAGCCTTGGAAATCGTGCCAGCTCAAAGCCCTCTCCCTCCTGCTTAGAAACACTGAGTTACCATCTTGACACTTGGTACTCTCTCCAGCAGGTAAAGAGGGATTCATTTTTAAATCCCTGAGGGGTATCCTTATATCCTTGCCTGCACTGGAATCCAGGGATGAGTATACAATGCTACAGCACTTAGTATTTTATGTACATTTAGATGATTGTTCTTTGCAACTCAGCGCTGCCAGGATGCAACTTCTTCCAGGGAGGCTGATGTAACTCCTGGGCAGGGTAGGTCCTTCTGTTCCAGAGTCAGATTCTGCAAACACTTATTGATCTTCTTTGCTTGCTGGGCACTGGGCCATGTGGTTTACTTACATAAATTTTCCTGATTCTGCATAATGATCCTGTTATTATTCCCACCTGAGAAATGCAGACAATGTATACACTTCAGACAACAAAAGCAATGCTCCATGTAAGTATGTTCATACAAGTTTTTTGTTGAATGAATGAATGAAACAGATGCAGAGATGCCAAGCAACTTACTGAGGATCACATGTTTAATAGGAATTGTGCAG
>RJWT010031489.1:0-14360 GCA_004365215.1 Cuniculus paca | reverse complement strand
TCAGATATCCAGGAAACAGAGAATAGAGAGAGAGGGAGAGAGACAGGGAGACAGAGAGAGACTGAGAGAGAGAGAGAAAGAGAGAGAGAGAGATTCACCCCACCCCCAAGGGCATGCTTCTAATGATCTAACTTTATTCCACTAGTTCCTACTTCCTACAGATTCCAATGCTTCCTGTTAGCACTACAGGCTGAAAACCAAGACTTCAGTTCACGGACATTTGGGAAACATTTAGGGTTTAAATTATTATAGTACACTTGAAAGAAAAGTGTCAGCTGTCATCTAAACACAGAATGCACCCAGGGTATCACACAGGGCTTCCATGTTAGTATCAGCGCTAAAGAATCATCCTGGACAAGATCCTTGAAATAAAAGATAGCCTAATGCCCTGAGCAATACAAAGTACCTGTAGTTTTCTGTCACTACTCTAACTAAGCACTGTAATTTGATGACTTAAGGTAACATGTGTTTATTTTCTCAAAATTCTGGAAGGTAGGCATTTGAAATGATAGGTCTATATTCCTTCTTAAGACTCTAGGGAAGAACTTGCCTTTACCTGTGTTCAGTTTCTCCTTCTTTCCAGCAATCCCTAGCATTCCTCAGCTTGTGACAATGTAACTTCTGTCTCTTTCTCCATCATCACACTAAATTTTTCCATATGTCTGTGCGTCCACTTGATCATCTTATAAGAACACCAGCCCTATGGGATATAGGCCCACCCTAGAATATTGTCTTAACTTATTTCAGCTACTACAACAACCCTATTTCCAGATAAAGTCATTCTGAGGTTGCAACTCAACATGAATTTTGAAGGGACGCTAATCAACCCAGTAATTAATGTAATCACTGAAACTGAAACTATAAAGAGCTCAAGATGGGAATTATTAAAAGCCTACAGGTAAACAGAAGATGGACTGTGACTTTCAACTTCTTATTTTGTTGAAAAATAAAAAAGAAATCATTAAAGGAGTTATTAGTTTGTGGTCTGATATCAAGTGACATTTTCTGATGTTTGTTTTCAAAAGATTATTCCAGTTATATATTAAGATATTTTAAATCAGGGAATCTTTTATAAGAAGGCTTGGGTCAGATGGTATATTAAAAGTTAATAGAAAGTCTTGTTTATACCCTTTTTGTACTAGATATTTTTAACAAAATGGAAGGAAACCATCTGAAGTAACTTCGTAGTTTATTGAAAAGTTCATATTATCAAAAATAGGCAAGTAGGTGTCCAGGAATAGTAACCGTAACATTTTTTATTTGCCAGTTTAGCCTCTCTGTTAATAAACATGTACTAAACACCTAACACCTGTCAATCAATATGCTAGACATCAGGGATTAAATGGTGGGAAAGAAGTGGGGATGATATTATAATCAAATGAGTGTTCAGCAGCTGCACATGATGGTGGACCCTTTTCATCCCAGCACTCTGGGAGCCTGAGACAGGAGAATCACAAGCTCATGCCCAGCTCAGGCAATATAGCAACTTAGCGAGACCTTGTTTCAAAAAAATAAATTAATAAAAAGACTGAGTATGAAGCTCAGTATAAAGGTCCTGGGTTCAAACAAAACAATTGGTACTGCAAAAAAATTAAAGAATCCACAGGTGAGATGTGGCATAGTGAGATAAGAGTCAAGATTCCATTAGACAGTATGGATAGTGACCCTCAAAATAGAGTAGGGTAGCTCAAAATGGAGTATGCTGAGTCGTCACCCTCCAAGGATCTTACTAGGATAAATGCCAGGGGCACTGTGGTTGTCTGAGACCTCCCCCAGAGCATGTTCCAACAGGCTATTGGCTCAAGAGTGCAGGAGCCCTGCATGAGCACTGCATGAAAACTCCACAGACTTGACCCTCACTATGTGGCCCTTTGTGGGGTAGAGATGATATTGCTTACACAATGGGTTGAGCTCTCTTCTAAACCCCTTAAGAAGTCTTAGACAAACAGCTTTCTTTTAAACGATTTTGCATACACCCTATCTCCTCCTCCAGTTTCATTTTTCAACACACGGGGGCACAACCTTGGCATTCCAGTATAAGAACAACACAGTAGTCAAACAATCACAAAAATATACTAATAAGCTTAATAAAGAAAATATACATAAATATAAACATGTGTAAATTGTAAATGTGTTACACTGCGTTACATTGCCTCATAGTAGGATATTGGACAGGAAATTTTGATCCATATATGTGCAAATGTAGAAGACAAAATTCTAAACATAGCTTTGAAGACTTCCAGCCCATGATCATTCGAACAAACTCAACAATGATATGAAAGGGTTTTGAAAATGCAATTAAAATCCCAAGTCAATCAACTTTGGACTATGGAGAATATCTGGATGGTTCTGACCTGGGGAGTTAAGCCCCTTGGAAGCAGAGAATTCTCTATGACTAGTGCTATAAGAGGAAATCAGAGACATAAGAAGTATGAGATGAATTTGAGGCACTAAATCTTTTAAAATGGAGGAGATTCTGTGGTGAGAAAATGTGCAATTGGCAGATGGTGAAACTGACCTAAAACTGAGACCCAGCATTCAGATCTCACTCCTACCACCTGTTAGGAACTGAATTCTTCTGATAGTCTGAAAAAACTTGGAAATAGATATTGCTCAAGAGCCTTCATGTGAGACCCCAGATAGGTAAGACCTTTATTTTAGCCTAATTAGACCCCCAAGCAGGGAACTCAGTTGAACCAAATTGTACTTCACATTAATAAAAACAATGAGCTAACAAATGAATTTTGGTATAAGCCTTTCATGTCTGGTCATTTCTTATTCAAGATAGAAGAATAATTAAGCAGATAACTGGGGGAGGAAGTAAATCATAGGAAATTAACTTTTTCTGGGATTTCCTAGGAACTGATTGACAATAGTATCCCTATCTCCACCAACGGCTCTTAAAGTTTCTGCTTCATTCTTAGGAAATCATTAGAAATGAAAACTTTAAAATTTTAAAATGTCACAATTTTGGTTTCCAAACCTCAGTTGTTGAATATCCGGAAGAAAAGATTGATAAGAAAGGTAGACAGGCTAAGAGGAAAGCCAATATTTTGGTCCTAGCCTTCTGAAGTCAATGAGGACCCAGGACATAAGAGAACCTCTGCTGTGACATCCTATATTTGGTGAGTCTCTGATCTTCCAATCAAGGAGGTTATGGGACCACAGAGGAAAGTGATCATTGGAGCATAGTGTACCTAAGGAGAGTCACCAGGAGAAAAAAGTCTCACAAGCTTTCATGGAAAGCAATTTGGTCAAGCAATGGCCATGACTCATCCTAATGGTTGACACTGACTAATGCACTAAGAGGTGCTGCGCATGGTTCCAAGATAACTCCTCAGGAGACTCAACTGACCTTGATAGATAGCAAAAAAGTTAAGTTTTATTAACACAAGTCTCACTTTAGCATGGTCTTAAATGCCCAGAAGAAAAGTACATACAAAAGGTGTATGTCCTATATGCTGTTTCAACTGCTTCAATTATAAAAACAAAAAGGGTGATATGTTGGAGATCACAAATTCATAATGGCTAATTTTGAATATTTCCCTGTGGGATAAAAGGGAGGCTTGGGATTATCGGTATCACCCATGTGAGATTTCCCATTGACTCTTTTTTTTTTTAACTTTAAAAAGAATAAAACAAAACAAAACAGAGTTAAACACAACAGAGCATTTCAGAACAGAACGCTGTAAGCAATACAGGTCTTCAAAACATAACGATAGGAGATGAACAATGGCTACCCTAGTGTCTCTTGTTTTCTTCAAAATGGTTGTTCCTACATTCACACACAATCAACTCAAACAAAACAAAAATAATATAAAACCAGATAAAACAAAAGAGTGAAAGCATTACAGGCCTTCAAATCAGGACAGGAGGCATCACAATCCCAGACTTGAAATTATACTACAAAGCTACTGTAATAAAACCATTGACTCTTCTAAGCATAAAATCATCTACTTCTTCTCAAGCCATCTCAGGATTATACTCCAGGGCAAAATCCTTCTAAGCACATGATCATCTATGCCTTCTTGAGTCTGAGTCTTCTGATGAATTATAATCTTTTAGTAGCCCCACCTATCACTGTATACACATAATAAAGAGTGGCTGCTTTGGGAGTGGAAAAGGCCTGATCCAGAGATATTGACTTCCCAGCCATTGATGGAATACTAAAAAAATAAAAAAAAAAAGTAAAATAAAATAAAATGTCACAATTACAAGTTTCTTCCTTGTAGTAAGTTAAAATCTACTTCTATAGCGTCTAGATGATCCTTATTCTAAACTGGATGATAGCTAAAATATAATATTCAGAGAAGATACACACTGATGTAATCTACAAATAGGAGGGAATCATTTTAAAACTATAAACAGTAGCAGAGCTGACAATAGCATCTGCATTTGCATGATTACTTCTCATAAAGTTAATCATGTGCTCCTCTCAAAGTAGCAGTGTCCATTTTAAATATGAAGAAAACACCTGGGAAGGACTGCATAAATTGCCAAGTATTGGACATCTATTAAGTGGTGGAAACAGAATGCAATGTTCATTTGAATTGCCTGTTATTATATTTGTTTTTCTAGAAAAGGTTAGAGTTTCCTGGCTGAGGGGTATTCAGGGAATTAGATAAAGTAGTCCATTTAATCATTGATCAGAACTACATAAAGTGATCAATGTTTAAAGGAGTTTTGTTATTTTTATATTAGGATTTTCTTCCACTTAAAAATTTTATTATTATTGTAATAAGTGATGTATATTTCAGTAAAGGTTAGGTTGTTCTCTCGAGGTCAACTGGACCAAGAACATTTCCCAGTCACGGGAGGTTTGCAATTCCCAAACAGAAAGACCTCTGGGAGTCATATCAGAAATTGATATTTTCAAGTGAAGAAGACAGTAATTCATTTGATTTTATATGTAGTCCTAATCCTTTAATTGTTCTCAACATTGTGTCAGTTGTAGGAGTGCAATTTTTTTTTATTTTGACATTTTGGGGGTGATACTTTTCCAGTTTCATTACTGGTCTACATAAATGCATTGTTTAAATTGTGTGCTACTCTTTTTAAAATTTTTTTTTAATTTTAAAGAGAATAAAAACCAAAAATGATACAGAATTTCAAACCAAGATCATAGGAAATTAACAATGATTGTTATGTTCATATCATTCTCTTCAAAATAGTTGCTCAGATTACCAGTTATAGGCATGCAAAATTGATCAAACAATGTAAGGATCAGCTGTTCCTTTCAATGAACTAATAGAATTAGTAGCACAATTATCTTAGTTGTTCTATATTTTGGTTTCTTTTTGTCAACTCCAGTTGGTTTAAACAGAGTGACTATTTACCCATATTTTTTTTCCTTTAATTCCATGAATATACAGTAAATGTTTTGCATTTTTTAACCATAGCTAAAAAATATTTACCTGTGGATTGGCTATTTTGGAAAATAAAAATGAACTCCTTATGTGGTTTTAGCTTCTCTTTAAACAGATAAAAAATGCCTAATATATTTTGCAATTTGTCCATAAAATATGTGTGGGACATGTTACTTTCTTTGGCTACACTGGAACAACAATGAAAGCAAACATCAATTATTTGGGAGACTTATAGGATACCCTTTCCCTTTGAAACTAAAGCCTATGTTTATTTGAAGCTTCCATAGACAGTTAAGTTTATAATAAGGGAAATCGTGTGTTCAGTATTTAGTGTACCTTTGAAATGAAACATATGCTTAGCCATGTATTCCTCTTAACTATTTATCCATTCCTCCTCTAATCAAGGGATAAGAACATTGAATTGATTCTACATGCCACCTCCAATCAACTGACTAGTACTGGCTGTCTGAATGCAAGTCTGAGACTCATGTAAAGCCTGATTTTGATGTGAAGAAAGTCATGGTTGATTATCAAGAGTACTGTAGAGGAATGTATGGATATAAGTACTGTGCACCAGGATCTCATCATTTCATCTCTTTCATCTCAATTCATGGAAGGATGAAGTTACATGTGAATGTTAAAAAACCAAAAAACCTCAGTCCATGATTTCTCAGTGTCCTAGGCTGAAATGGGAAGATCCACACTGGCTGCATTTTCCATTACTACAACAGAGTACCACAAACAGTAATTTATGAAGACCACAGGTTCATTCAGCTCTTGTTCTGAAGGTCGAGAAGACCAAGGTCAGATGATCACATGTGGTGAGCCCTCCTTACTGGTGGGCAGCCTACAGAGTCCTGAGACAACCCAGAGCATCACATGAACAGATACAGCTGTTTTTCAACACCAGGCATTCCTGTGACTCTCATTATTCCTCCAATCCATTGATGGATGAATGGATTAATATGCTTGCTTCAGCAGCACATATACTGAAAAAATTGAGTCAATCTGTTCATGAAAACATGCCTAATAATCCAAACACCTCTTTCTGGCTTCACCTGGTCTCACTTAACACCTCACAGTGAAGATTAAATTTTAACTTCTGTTATGGTAGCAATGTTTAAACCACAATAGCTATCATATTAAATCTTCAAATTTGCAATCAATATACTGAGTGTTGAAAATATACTATACCTTCTACTGTCTACAGCTTTGTGGAAGTGTCCTATTAAACATTACAAAAGAAATGCTTAATTTGCTGGAAGAGGAAACAGATAAAGCTTGAGGACACAGATGTAGGGAAAGCCTTTCTGAACAAAACCCTAGTTGCGCAAGAAATAATACCAAGAATCAACAAAATGGATCACATCAAATTAGAAAGCTCCTGTACAACAAAGAAAACCACCAACGGAGTGAAAAGACAACCTAAAGAATGGGAAATTGTTTTCAATAGCTACTCCTCAGATGAAGGACTAATATCTATAATACATAAAGAAGTCAAACAAATTAGATCCCCCCAAATTTAAAGACCCAATTAAAAAATGGGCATTTGAGATAGACAATTCTTAGATGAAAAAATATAAATGGCCAGTAAATACATAAAAATATCATTTTTTTATGCCCAGATCTTGTAACCTAAACAACTACTTCTAAGATAACATTATGGAATGTATTAACTAGTGTTGATTTCTTACTGTTGTTTTGTTTTGAAATTCTGTATTATTCCTATCTTTTTCTGTTTTTTTAAAAATATTACTATTTCAGAAATACAAATTTAGACAATACTGAGATTCCGTCTCACTCCAGAGAAAAATGGCTGACATCAAGAAATGAACCAATAAGAAATGTTGACAAGTCTGTGGGGAGAAAGGAATTTTTATTGTTGGTGGGATTGCAACCTTATATAAGCACTATGGAAATTCCTCAAAAACTAAAACTAGAAATTCTTTTTGATACAGTTATTCCCCTTCTACGTATCTTCCCAAAAGAGTTAAAAGCATCCTACCATAGTTATGTGCATACCCTTGTTTATAGCAGCACATAATAGCTAAATCTTGGAAACAACCTATATGATGATCAATGGATGAATGGATAAAGAAAATGATATTTATACTCAATGGACTACTACTCTGCCCTAAGGAAAGATAACTTGAATCATTTGTAGGAAAATGGATGCACTTTGTGATCACAATGTTGAGTGAAGTAATTCAGACATGCAAAGTTAAATATCGCATGGTTTCTCTTTATGAAACACACACGCACACGCACACACACACACACACACACACACACACACAAGCAGATATATGAAAATAAAAGACAGGTAATAGGAAGAGAGAGAAGTATTGTAATCCAGTGAGCACAATGCATCTAAAAGTGTACCTTGACTTATTTCAACTGTCTTAAATGTTTTGTATGTTCTTTAGCCTATAGTCTGGTTTTTAAATTGTATATATGATAGTTAATTTATGAGGCTTTATAAATAAGTTAATTTGATGCTGGAAAAATAAAAAGGAATAGAGTGAAGGGGAACAAAGAAAAAATAAAATAAGACCTATTAAACCAATTAATCCAGTGTAATTTTCTTTTATAAATAAGGAAACTAACCATAAAAGTTAAGTAACTCATTCAATAAAACATTCTTAGAACTTTACTGAGCTGGATTTGAACCCACACAGCCTGAGTTACAGCATTCAGATTTTCAATAAAGTATTAAAAAGTCTCATGATTAAAAGACAGTAAGTTAGTTTTAAGTGCAATGTTGGCGAGAACACCATTTAAATGTATGTTGCTAACCCATTTTATAATAGTAGCAAACATTTCATAAAACATGCGTCCCAGCACAGCCACAAGAATCAGCTTCACAACTTTCCTCTGCCGAATAATGCCAGCACTCCACTGTCACTGAACTTGAAGAATTAACTTCGTGCTGTTCATCTGCATGACTCCACTTCCACTTCAGTGTCTTTCTCAGGACTAGAGCTGTTACTGTGCTTATGCCTGAAGTATATAGTTGTTTGATGAAGTACAACTTATTTAGGGCCTCTTCTCCTGGATTTCATCCTAATATCTGTAGAGGAAAGAGACACGTTTTTTGTATTATTGAGTCATGCATGCTTTGGTTGGTCTAATTTTAACTTGAAATCTTTTTACAAAAATATTTTATTAACAAATGTTAATTTTATAACTTAAAGGGCTCAGGGGGATACTAACACAAATGTGTAAAATGTGTACTGTTCAAGTCCAGTCACCCTTTTCTCCAGTCCTCAAACATATAACGCCTGTCTCAAAATCCAGCAATCACAATTCTACTTTCAGGGTAACTCTTTGAGTTTCAACATATGAGATGGAGCATATAGTACTTGTTTTGTATGACTGAATTATTTCACTTAACTTAATGACCTCCACTTCCATTAATGTGTTGCTAAAAACAGGATTTCATTTTTCTTTTTAACTGAATAATAACCAATTGCATGTGTATATCATGCTGTCTTAGTCCACTCATCTTTTCAAGATTGCATAAGTTACTCCATATCTTAAATATTGTAGATAGTGTTGCAATAAAGATGAGTATGCAGTTATCACCTTGCTGTGATGATTTCATTTTCTTTGGATATATCGTCAGAAGTGAGATAACTGGAGCAATATTGTAGATTTATTTTTAGTTTGTTAAGGAGCCTGCACATTATTTTCCATATTGGCTGTGCTAATTTACCTTCCACCAACAGTGCATAAAAGCTCTTTTTTCTCTACATCCTAGCCATCATTTTAAATTTTTTAATAGACATTCATAGTGGGGTAAATTAGTACCTCACTGTGGTTTTGATTTACATTTCCCCAAAGGCTGATGATATCAAGCATTTTTGTCACATATTAGCTCATTTGCTAACTTTTTGGGAAGTGTACATTCAGGTCATTAGCCAATTCAATGAATTATTCGATTTTATTGAGTTTTTTTGAGCTCCCAATATGATTTGGATGTTAACATTTGATGAACAATTAAGAAATATTTTCCCCCATTCGATAGATACCCTCTTCACTGTTGATTGTTTCTTTGCTGCGCAGGCAAATTTAGCTTAATGTAATCCAATTTGTTGATTTTATATTTGTTTAGTGTGCTTTTTGGGTGCTATTCAGAAAGTAATCACCTGTACCAACTTCTTGAAGAATAGTTTTTTCAAAGATTCAGGTCTTACATTTACATGTTTAGTCCATTTTGAGTTGAGTTTTGTAAAGAGGGAGAGGGAGATGCCAAATTTTAGTCTTCCACATGTTACTGCCCAGTTTTTTCACCACCATTACTGAAGAAACTGTCCTTTCTCCAATATGCATTTTTGGCAACTTTATCAAAGTTAATTGACTGCAGATGTAAGTTTTAATTTGTGGAATCTCAATTCAACTCCATTGGTTTACATGTTTGTTTCTATGCTAATAACATGTTGTTTTGGTTACTATCTTTCTGCTCTATCTGTTGAAATAAGGAATTGTCATGCCTCCAGTCTTGTTCCCTTTGATCAAGATTGCTGTAACTATGCAGTCTTTTGTTCTTCCATTTGAACTTTCATTTATTTTCTATTTCTATGAAGTCATTGATATTTTGAAGGATAATGCATTGAATAGGTACGTAGCATGGGTAGTTTACAAATTTTAACCATAGTAACTTTTCTAGTCCATGAATGAGAGACCCCACCCCTGCCCCGAACTCAGGACCTTGTGCTTGCCTGGCAGGTACTTAAACCACTGAGCTAAATCCCTGGCCCTTGTCTTTTTGAGACAAGGTCTCGCTATGCCATTCAAGCTGGCCTTGAGCTCACTTTGTAGCTCAGGCTGGTCTCGTACTCACAATGATCCTCCTGCCTCAGCCTCCTGAGTGGTGGGATTACAGGTATGTGCCACCAGGTCCGGCTGGCCCTTCCATTTTTTCTCTTTTTTTTTTTCTTCAGTGTTTAATAAATTTCACTGTTAGATTCTTTCATTTCTTTTGTTGTTTATTTGTAGGTCCTTTGTTTTTGTAGTTATTCTGAATTGGATTGCCTTAATTTCTCTTAAATTTATCCTTGGTACACAGAAAAACTACAGAATTTTGTATGTTGATTTTATACCTTGCTAATTTACTGAACTCATTTATCATTAACACAGCAATCATTTGCAAACAGATAATTCCTACCTTTCTATTTGTATGCCCTTCATCTCTTTCTCTGACCTAAGTTCTCTGACTGAAATGTCTAGTAATGACCTTGAACAAAAGTAATGGTAGTGGACCCTCTTGTCTTGTTTTTGATCTTAAGGAAAGCATTTCCACATGAAATATGATGCTTACTCTAGGCTTGTCATTTATAGCTTTTACTATATTGAGGTATAATCCTCCTACAATAAATTTGTTCAAGGCTTTTTATAATGAAGGATGATAACTTTTATCAAATGCTTTTTCTATATATATTGAGATGATCATAATATTTTATCCTGTATTCTGTTGTAACACATTGCATTTATTGATTTGTAAACATTAAGCCATCTTTGAATCCCTAGAATGATCACAGTGATCTTTTGATGTGCTGTTGAATTCTATTTATTGAAAATTTTGTGTCCATATTCATCAAGTATAGAGGGTTGTAGTTTTTTATTTTATTATCTCGCCCTCTGGATTTTGTAACAGAGTAACACTAATCTCATAGAATAGTTTAGAAAAGTTCCCAATCTTTTAATCTAAAGAACAGTTTGAGAAGAATTAATATTAGTTCTTTAAAACATTTGGTAAAATTCAGTAGTAGAGTTACTCAGTTCCTGGCTGTTCTTTCTTGGGAGACTGTTACTGCTTCAACATCATTAATTGTTATTCATGTTCATGCTTTCAACATGTGTCCAGTAATTTATCCAATTCTTGGTTTTCCAAATCATTAGCATCTTCTCACAATAATCTCTAATGGCCTTTGTATTTCTATAATATTTGTTATAATGTATCCTGTCAATTTCTGATTTTATTTATTTGGGTTTCCCCTTTATTTCTTACTTAGTCTCTCTAAAGATCTGTGGATTTTTTTTTAATGTTTTCAAAACACAACCTATTTTTCTACTGATCTCTTGTATTTATTTAGTTTCTAATTTTCAAAATTATGCTCTGATTTCTATTAATCCTTTTCTTCTAGTAATTTGGATTTGGTTTTTCTATGCTTTTCTAAGTTCTTGCAATGAACTGTTAAATTGATTGGAATCTTTGTTTTTTTTTATTTAACATTCAAAGCTATTAATTTACTTCTTAGTATGCTTTGCTGCACTTCACAAATTTTATATGTCATGTTACCAATTTAGTTTGTTTTAATACATTTTCAATTTTTCCTTCTGATTTTCTCAAAGGCTCATTGTTGGAAAGTGTGTTGCTCATTCTCTGTGCATCTGTGTAATCTCTAAAATTACTATTTATTGAATTCTATTTTTATTTCAGAGTAATAAGAAAAATAAAGCACATGATTTCAAGATTTTTAATATTTAGCATGGTTTTTTATCATCAATACATGGCCTATTCCACAGAATGTTCTGTATAATAATGAAACAAATGTGTATTCTAGCTTTTGAATAGGAAATTTTATATATGTCACTTAAGTGCATTTAATCTACAGTAGAGCTTAACTCTAATGTATGTTTGTTGATATTTTTGCCTTTGGTTTATCTGTCCATGAAGTGTAATTCCCCAGGATTATTGTTCAGAGTGTATCTCTCTCTTCTTATTCTAGTGGGACTTAGACTTTCAAATTCTTTCATAGGGTAATTGACTTTCTTTCATTTCTGGATGGAGGGCTGCTTTAGGTATTATTCACAAAACTAGTCTAGTGGTCTAAAATTTCCTCTCATTTTACTTCTCTTGTAGGTGTGAATGGCAAAGGCCCTGGGTCATTTAGACACTGATACAGTGTAAACAATGGAAAAACTCTTTAATCACAGGTAAAACCCTACAGGGAGTCAGAACTTTCTATCCATAGTTTGCCTTTGTTTCTGAAGGAGAACCTTACTCAGTGTGGTAAACTTGGCTGATAGTTTTTTTTTTCTTTTCTTTTCTTTTTTATCACAGGGAAGAGACTATTCCATTTCCTCCTTGTTCATAAGGTTTGTGGCTGAGAAGTCTGCTGTTATTCTAAAGGGAATACCCTTCAATATCTGATGACTTTCTCTTGAAAGTTGTATATTTATTTTTTTGTCTTATACATTTGACACTTCATCTATACTATAAGATGATGAAAATATTTTCTCGTCTGGTATATTTGGGCTTCTACAGGCCTCCTGTACATGTATGTCTATATATTTTAAACAATGAGGGTTGATTTGTGTGATTATTTAATTGAATAACTTTTATATGCTCTTATTCTTTCTGTCTTCACCTTCAGGTATCCCAAAGATACAGTGTCAACCCTCATTGTTTACCTCAACCTAGATGATATGGATTCATTTTCTAAAGCAAAACTACTGTGCAGACTTTATGCTAGCTATCTGAAAAGACTTTTGTAGTTGTATAACTGATATTTGGTGGGATTTTGCATAACTTTGCTGTGTGGCCATAGAACTTGTGATCCTTGACTCACCCCAGAAACAAGCCTAAGACCCTGATTGTTCCAAGTAGTGAGAGAGTTATTTTTATAAATCAGTTTACCCCTATAAATACAAGCAAGGCGAAGACACCAGGCTGAGAAACACATCTTCAAGGTTCTTCCTGACATACAGTTCGCTATTTGGCAGTCCCCGCATCAGCAATATTAGTATTAAAACTCTGCTTCATATCACTTTTGTTTTTTGAGTTCCTCCTTCTGCCCTGGAGGATTTGATTTCTTCCCACTTTGGGATCTTCAGCTTTGCATCAGCTCCAACTCTTCATTCTTCTCCAGAGCATAGGGAAAGAACTGGAGAAAAGGGGACCTCTGTATGGGAGACTGTAGGCCCCAGACCCCTGCTTTGACATAAGAGACACATTCCCATAAATTCTCCTCAAAATGTACAAAATATTCTCCCTCACTTTGGACACACTTACTGTCTTGCTCTATAATAAGTTTTTTGTTTTAAACATCAAAGTATTTCTCAATCATCCTTAAAATGTTGCTATTTTATTAGATTGTGATCATTTCCAGAACTATTTTCAACCTTTTTCTGAAGCAAATGCTACCTCTATGGATATACAGGTAGAAATAAATAATCCAAGAATACTATTCGTATTAAAATTAATAAATATTAATGATGACCAACAGAAGAATCCTTCTCTGGCATTTTTGCAATGAAAGATAACCTTTTGTAGAGAATGATCTTGGAAAGTAGTTAATGTAATCTCACTAAAGCCTGGTCCAGAATAAATCGTTAATTAAAAGTCAAGCTTATCTTTTTACTTAACTGAATTCTTGGTTACTTTTCAGTTTCATTTCTACTAGTTCCTTGATCTACTTTTAATTTTTATAGTGCATTACAGAGAAGCAAATTTAAAACTAGGAAAATAATATGCAATATCACGGCTCAGAAATCCTATTCCAAAACATGATATCTTGGCAATTGAGAAAACAGCAAAAGCCAAAAGGTCTCCCTCACCTTTCCCTCACCCTTAGTCTCTGAAGCAGGCCATAAAAACTAGGATGTCCCCTGTCTCACTTTCTGCCTTCATCCACGTTTGATTATCCTCATGTGACAGATGCCTTGACCTATACCCAGAGGAAAGAAATGTCATGCAATATGCACCAAGGATGATCTGCACAAACAGGCCTTACTGTTTCCCCCAGTTTATTGCCATTAGATCAGACTTTTTTTGTCTTCCAGCTAAATTTCTGCAGGACTGCCCAGAAACATGACACTTTTCCCTGCATCTTGGAGTTTTCATATCTGAATGCTTCCATGTCATACAAATTTGTGTTAAATACATTTATATGCTTTTCTTTTGTTTATTTGTCATTTGAAATAGAGTTATCTATATGATGTGGAGCTTACTACTGTAGGTAGGGAAAACATAAAACGCAAGCCCCAAAC
>RJWT010031488.1:0-14373 GCA_004365215.1 Cuniculus paca | reverse complement strand
GGCCTCTGTGTCTTGTAACTGGCACACTAGTTGGGCATCTGTGTTGGTAAGGACGTGGTATAGGGTGTGCAGTACACAGAACTCTTCTCAAAGTCTAAAATGGTTACGCTGGAAGAAGCTTCTTTTTTCTCCAGGCTTGTGTTTTGGATTGAAAAGGGCCTACCACAGATGCTTTTCTATTTTCTATACTAAAGTAACTTTGAATGTGACTTGTGAGAAACCAAGAGATGCTGTTGGTTTGTAGTGTTTCTGGTGCCTCCAGGTCTGTCTCCTGATGACTTGGCTGGAAGGGTGTTCTTCATTGGACCCAGGGGAGAAGGTGTCTTGTGGGTCTGTACTGTGATCTGCCTTGCTTATACCTGCTTGAGGTAAGGCATACACAGTGCTTCTCCCTTTCTAGGTACCAGGTTGTTCATACTAAGTGGCCTAGCAGCAGTTGCTCAGCCCTGAATGTCTTGACCTCATTGTTTTTAATCACTGTGACCTTTAATTTTAAAATATAGGCCAGTGTTGTCAAGTATCTTGGCTGTGAAGTGGCAGAGGGAATCCCCTCAATTCAGGTCTTCCTGAGAAGACCCCATACTGACTGAGTTGCCACCACTGCCATGATGAGCCCAGCTGCTGTTTATGACCCTGTTTTCCTTATTTTGTATCTACATCCACATGATTCCCAATGTTGGATATTACTGCGTGAATAAAGCAAGGATCAGTGCCTCTTGTGTAACTAGCACTCCAGTGCTTTTGTGTGTATGTTATGTGTTGTGTTCACTTCTATACTTATTGGGACTCCTTAGAGGAGGGCATGGGATGTCATCATTTAGTCAAAGATTAGAAAGCACTTATGTTGGCAATTTCAACAATTTTAACTTCATGCTCAAAGCAAACTCAGGAATCATAACTTCTAGTTAAGAAACTGTTTAAAAATGAACTGTAGATTGAAGATGATGGGTTGCTGTACATCTGCATCCCACATATCTCCATTTGCCTGTCACCAACTTTGGCTTGCTAGGAAATGACAGTAAAGGAAGTTGGGGGTTTCTGACCAAGAGCCACATTCTACCTGAGAGAATTCAACTTCTCTAATTTTCAATTGAGTGTCTTAGGAAAAAGTGTTGAAGGCCCGGTGTGGCACCCAGCACTGTAATCCCAGCACTCAGGAGGCTGAGGCAGGAGGCTTGCCAAGAGTTTAAGGCCAGTCTAAACTGCAGAGTAAGACCGTGTTTTTAAAAAAAAATTGAGTACCATCCTCAGCTATACAAATAAGCAGATAAGAGATTCATTCCATGGTAGGGAAAAATAGAGGTAAACAGGTTTCATAACTGCCTAAGTACTATGCTGATACGCATTTTCTTCAACACATAAATATGTACTCACAGTTCTACTCTAGAAAATCATCTACTTGGGGAATCCACCTGGTTCACCCTTCACTTCTTCAGATCCCTGCCCACTGTATGCAGTATGTTTTCCCCTAGGCCACTCACTATAATAAAGTGTCAAGAGCAGATTTTATTTATTGTGTATCCCATGCTGAGAGAGAAGCAGTGCCTAGTCAGTTGCAGGTGTTGTGTAAATACTGAAGAGTTTAAGAATAGAGAACATGCAGCCAGCTACTTTTCCCTTCCCCTGCCACCCATCTCAGAGCATAAGTATACTGCAGGAAAAAAGGTCAGCTGCACAGCCTGGAAGGAGGATGTAAGGCAGTATGTAAGGCCCCTGCCCTGCACAGGGCTTCCCCATACAGTTCCTCTGCCTGTCAAGTGCAGATGTCACATGTGAACAAAACATTGGATTTAGCAGTATGCTAGAAGTTAGGTTTTGCAGCATGTCATACTGCTTTTTACCTGAAAAAGATGGTTATTTAAAACATTAAAAGTCTTACAGTCTTACTACCATACAGCTTTTTAGTGTCAAGATCATTTTCCTCAAGTTAATGCATCCTTCGTAACTTCAGGACTACGTGAGAGTCGTCTGTTAAGTGAGTAACCACTGAGCGATACCCTAGCCCTTCTAAACTTTTGAGACAGGGAAGGTGTGAAGTTGCCGAGGCCTCTGACCACAGTTCTGCCTCAGCCCATGTAGGTAGGGTTACAGGCTTACACCTGACCCCTTGCTAATTCTTGGTAATGCTGAGGGTGGCCTTTGGACAATCCAGAAGGCCAGCCCTCTATTATCACTCTATGTTCTCATCTATAAAAAGGAAAACCGACTTATCTCAGGTAATGGTTAATCCAGGCCTGCTCAACACAGAATTGTTTTTCTTCTGTTTGAATGGTTTAGTAGGCTGGGTTTCTTGGGTTGAGTTCTATGGTCAGCAATCAGGAGACTTTAGCTGGAAATATTTGTAACCATACCCTTTTTCCAAAAGGTAGTATCAGTTGACCCTTTCAGATGTTGGGAACTGTAGAGTTACGGTGAAAATAAGCTACTCTGGGGATGGTTGCGTATCTTGGGTAACCTCATCAGCCCTGCTATCCTTGGCCATAGCAACAGAAGCATAATCCCTGGAGTTTTAAGTTAATGGTGAATATTTGTGAGAAGAAAGGACCAAACACATCTGTTGGGGCTCAAGTAGCTGCATGAGTCCTGGCCTTTCAAACCTTCCCCAGATAGGGATACTCAAAAAACCTTGTAAAAATCACTCCTTTGTTTAAAGTTTATTTTATGAATACAACATCTGAAACCACTCAAGGGTTAAATATTAATGGATATTCTTCATATGAACTGGCAGTATTTTAATGGGCATCTTTTAATACTGTTCATCAGTTACAGATTTTCATGAGAGCTTTTAAATGTACCAGAAGTCAAATCAAAGCCAAAGCATCAAATAGAAAATTAGCCAAACCTAATTATACCATAAATGGCAACAGATGATGAAACTATTGGCTTCTGAGAGTAAGGCCTTTTTTTCCAATCTCAAATGTATCACTGCACTATGACATGCCTCTTTATGGCTCAGAACCTGGGCCATTCTTGCACAATAACAAAGTCTTTACTGTGCCAGGCTCTTTTTTTTTTTTTGCATTAACTTTTATTCTTCCAGAATAATGAAATAGGTATACTTTGAAGTAGGTATACTTTTCTCCCACTTTACACATGAAATGGGAGTCAGGGAAAACAACTCATCTGGCTGCTTTTTCTGGAAAGCAACCAGAATCCAAGTACATTCTGGTAAGGAGTGGCATGAACTTCCAGGCATTTGGGCACGAGAGTGTTCTTAACCACTTTGCAGTGCTGCCTCTCAGTGTCATATGTTCAGAAGTGCCTGTTGCCATTTAGGACAGTTCATGTCCTCCAGGAGCCTAATCTAGTGGTGAATATAATGTGGCAAGGCCTGTGATAGAAGCAGCACATACATAGAGGGGCAGCTGTGCTTCCAGCCAGGAAGGTATATGAGTTAGCCAGAGCAAGAAGACACAAGTCTCTGTACAATTTAGTTCCTTCCGGGCCAAGACTAGAGAACAAATTGGAAAACTGTTAAGCCATGGCTTCTACACCATGCTAACGGTCTGGATCTTACTCCATGGGTAGTGAGGAACTCTGGGAGCGAAGAGCGAAGGGCAAAGGCTGGTAAGAAGCCAGCAGCAGGGCAAGTAAAAAGTTATTACAGAAGTCCAAGTAAGCTATGAGAAAGGTCTAATTTACGGCAGCGGGATGAAAAGGGGTTAGAGCCAAGACACTATGGACAACCAACATCTGGAGAGGGAGAAGTGGAAGATGTTGACATGAGCAACAGGGTAGGTTGTGTGCTGATCCCAAGATGGATTCATGAAGAAAAACAGGTGAACAAGGCAGGGCTCAGCTGAGTTCCTTTGGACATCACTGCAGCTATCCAGTGGGATCTGATTACATATCTCTGGTGCCCATGGGGAGAATGGAGATAACGAAATCTGAAGCCACAGGTTAGGCTATCTCGGGAGCACATAACCATGTAGGAAGACAGTGGAGAAGTACAGGCACAAAGGGCGTCAGGAGTCAGGAAAGAACAGCGAAGAGTGCACAGAGAGCCAGGAGATGCTCACAGAAATCAAGAGCACCCTGCCTGGGCTGGGGATTAGGTCAGTGGCACAGTGCCCCCCTGGCAAACAAGAGGTCCTGAGTTCAATTCCCAGTACCAAAAAAAAAATTCAAGAGCAACATTATAGTTACTTATGATGGACCTGGGGATGTGTATCATGCCTCCACTTCCAAGGTGACAGCTTGGTCAAATTATTCAACCTAAGTCTTAAGTTCTCAGTCTAGAACAGGGTGATTATTATCTGGGGTAAATAGGATAAGGGAATCTATGTAAAGACTTGACAGAGCACCCAGGAAATTCCCTCTCCCTTGTACTTGATGCAGGAGACAACAGACTTCCCCGGGAGTTGCCATTCCCCGGGGGGCCTGAACATTATCCCATGCCCAGCCTTCATCCCTCTACCAAAACCTGGAATCAAGGCCCTGGTGGAAGGCATGCTATAGAACTGGTAGCTACAATTATGTGAGTTTCGGTCAGTTTCTATGGGTGACTTCAGAGTGCTGGTTTTATCAAATCCAGGATATGTTCAGATCTTTAGAAGCCCAAAATAATGGTGACTTAAAATACCACAAATGCCTAGATTTTGGCTACATTCTCATCTAGGTGAGGTGAGAGCCTGCACAAAAGGGGAAATTAATTTTGAAATGACCAATCCACTTTTTGTTTTCTTCATAGCCCTTTTCTGTGTATGTTACCAACCTCTGTGAGGGGGAGGGGAAGAAGAAGAAAAAAAAAGTGGAAAAAGGAGGAAGGCAGGCAGGTGGGGACAACCACTGTGGATGGGTGGTGGGAAATGGGAGAGGAGTGGTGAGGGTCAAGTTCAAGTGGGAGTGTGTGTGTGTGGGGGGGAGATGGCGTCCAAGATAGGACAGAAGGTAGAGGAAGCGGCACATTCTAGAATCATTCTAGAGAAGCTGAGGAAAGAAATTAAGACTATAGACTACTGCTGGATGGCAAGAGGCTCACAGTCCCATGGCACTTAAGCCAGCAAGGAATGCTCATGGGCGCTAGCACATCTGACCTGCTCTGGCAGTCCTATGGGCCATTTTTTATCATCCGAGCTGAAGAAACTAAGACCCATACAGATGAGTATTAGACACCCTAGACCAGTGGTGGTGAACCTATGGCCCCTGTGCTGCAGCAGGCTATTCACTACTGAAAACTAAAAGGTCTGCCGTCACTGCTCTACACAGTGATGCGTGGCGAGTGAAGAAAAGGAAGTCAGGACAGAAGTGGTTCATCAGGACAGCTCTGTGGTGGGCAGAAGGGCCAGGATACCATCATGCAAAAAGCACAAACCATCTCATCTCAGAGCAGGCTGGATCCAATCTGTTTATTGTCAAGGTCCCCATCCTGTACCACCCCCCTCCAAACCTATAGAAAACCCCCAAGCCTAGGAATGTCCTGGGGAGGGGAGGCTGAGTGTGGGGAAACCCTGTGCTCTGCCCTCTGGCCTGGACAGTGCAGACAGGGAGGGTGCATGGGGAAAGGGTAGCTGATAACTCCACCTGCAGAAGATGTGGCACTGGCCTGGGATGCATGGGGGGCAGGAGTGCCTGCTGCCAGCTTTCCTCTGGTACCCGATACAAGTTGGCATCCAAGGGGTGGGTGCCTGGCGTGAGGCCTTGGACAGTGATGCCCTTCTCCTGCCGGTGGCCAGTGCTCCTGTCAGGCTGAGAAACAGAGACAAAAAAAAAAGACTAAGGCTCAGAGGAAAGGACCCGGGTAGAGAAGAAGGGGTGGAATGGAGTCTGCAGACAGGTATGTCTGCACTACGGCTCTGGCCTTATAATGTGATCGTGTTTTTGGCTATGTAACCGCGGACAGTCTCCACCCCTCCCTGAGCCCCCATGTCCTCACCTGAACCCCTTCCACCCATTCTGTGAGTTAGCTTCCAAAGTATAACTTAGCTCCCCAGGTAAAAGAAGTCATGAAGTTCCAAGAGGCAAGACTACACATGAGGAATTTTCTAAACAGTTCTGGAAGCCTTTGCTGATGAAGTGCGTAACAGCATGAGTAAGTCATGCATCACAACATCCCTGGGAACACTGGTATTTTGAGGCCTTCCTCTAACAAACCCATCATATTCTGAACATGAACCCAAGAGAATGGGTCAGACAGTAGGCAGAGCTAAGTATGACCTGGCTTTCCTCTAAGAGCACAGCAAGGTGGTAGACAATGGCCAGAAAGTGAACTTGAAGACCGCACACGACTGGGTTCAAATATAAGCTCCATCCATTACTACTCTGGGATCCTGTGAGATATATGGTATCTCCCTTTGCCCTTCAGTGCCTCAGCTTCCATGTCTGTAATACTGGCACAACCCTTGCAGCAGAGTTGAAGATGAAATCAGATAAAGAGGTATAGCTCCCGTCACTGGGCATTTTCTCTTGACAACAGGCTCTAGTCCAAGCCCTTAAGCCTAGCACACAAGACACTTCACAATCGTCATCACCCTTTGATGACGAACAGTGTCTTCTCCCTACTGTGCAGTTAAGACGACAGCACAGGAGGCTGCTGGCTTCACGCACTCTCAGGACTGTCCGAGCACTGTCTCTGCTAAGGCTGGCCCCTTAGTTGAATGCCACTCCCTCAGTTGTGAACAGATTCGACTATACATCATTTTTTCCTCCACTTGGGCTTCCCTCTATCGTCCTGCTCACATTGGGTTGCAACGGTTTGTGTCTTTCTCCTTCAGACAAGGACCTCCTTAAGGGTAAAAAACAGGCAACATGGCCTAGCTATGCATGGTATCCGTGGCACCTGCTCCTCCACCTGTCAAGCTCCTGCCACACACAGATGTGGCAAGATGATTGCATGTGGAAGGACCTTCGTTCTTGTAGTGTAGTGTAGCCTTACCAGGTCTGCTTCAGGGAAAAAGCACACCCTTCACTTCACTGCTTCCCTCCCTCTGCTCCCAAGACCACCATACCTGCTTATTGCAAGGCCCCATCCTCCGCATCTGTGTCCTGGCTGTGCTCCTGAGAAGGAGAAGGCAAGCAGAAACCACACATCACCCAGTGCAAGCTCTGAGTTCTGCCCTGAGCCATCTATGTAGGAAGGTCCTGGGGCCCAGAGCACATCTGGTGGGCCCAGTCTGAAAGGGGAAGGACAAGTGAAATGACTATGAATCAGCCAGTAAGGCTGGCTTGGAATCCTGAGAAAGTGGTTGCAGGGCCCCACAGGAGACAGAAGAGGCCAGACACAGTTGTAGAAGTGGCAGAGAGCACATTTCTGTGGATGGCAGCATGCTGAGAGTCTTGGAGACTGGTAGGGTCTCTATCTTTGGAGAATCTAAGTCTTCACTGGGGTCTTTATGGAGACTACAAAGCCCAAGAAAATAAGGCAGAAATATCAGGCTAGAGTCAAAGAAAGAGACAGTCTGGGTATGCAGAGGACTTCTTGACTGGCATGGCCACGAACCTATCTGTCTACATGCTAGAGCCCAGCAGTGATGAAAAGGACCAAGTCCAGACCCAATGAAGAAGTCTGGGCTCCAACTGTGGCATGGCTTCATTAGCTATAAAGCCCTGAGTAAGTTAGCTGACCCTTCCAGGCCTCCATTTTTTCATGGGGTGAAACTTGGGAACAGTAACACTCTTGAGTAGTATAGGTCTGCTGTGAAGAGTAACCAAGTTAGCAAGTACAGACACTGTTTTGCTGGTGCTCACTGAATGTTCATGAAGTGCACGAGCTGCAGGTATACAGCAGGTGTCTTACAGACTCAGAGTCTGATCCACCCTCTCCTCAAGGCATGCTCCCTAGCCTCAGCTTGAACACTTGCAACAGAGATGGGAGCTCACTCTATAAAACAGCCTGCCAGGTGTGGTGGCACAGGCCTGTAATCCCAGCACACAGGAGGCTGAGACAAGAGAACTGCTCCAAGCTCAAGGCCAGCCTGGGCTACACGGTGAGTTCAAAGCCAGCCTGAACATACACAGTGACAGCATGTCTCAAAAAACAAAACAAACAAAAAAATCCGATAGCCTGACCTTTGGAAAATCCTCTTGTGGAACTGACACCCACTCCTCCCTGTGGGAGGCCCAGGCAACCCCAGTCCTGCTCTTTGGGACTCTGCAGATTGTGTGTTCCCCTGGAGCTTGATTCTTCCCCATTCCAACCCATCTGGAGAACAGAAGCCAAAATGGGCCCTGGGTGTCACCTAAGTCTGTCTTAGTTCTTACAGGGATTTCTGAGCAACTGTCAAATGGGCAACAGGGCCCTGCTCACTTTTCTTCCACCTCGCACGACTAGAACCCCTGGAAAGGAGAAAAAAGGGAAGCCAACCAGTTTAGAGTCCCATCATCCCCGTGTTCCCCACCTCCACCACTAGAGTGCGAAGTCCATTCCCAGGCCCTCCCACTCACGCCCCTGACCAGACCCTCACCAGCTCTTCCTCGCTATGCGTCAGCAGCCCCTCCTCATCACCGTCATCTCGAGTCTGGGTTTCTTCCTGCAGTGTGCCTGCCTCAGAAGGTGTGTCCTCTGGGGGTGGGGGTGGCCTGCTGCTGCTGCTGCTGCTGCCGCCACCACTGCCGCCGCCGCCGCCACTGCTGCCGCTGCTGCCACCGCCGCTGCCACCACCACCACCACCACCACCACTAGTGCCACTGCTGCCACCACTGCCACTGCCGCCGCCACTGCCACCGCCACCACCACTGCCGCTGCTGTTGTCACCTTTCTTCTTGCCATCTTGAGGGTTGGGGTGGAGGAAGAGGGACTAAAATTCAGCCTGGAGCAGGTGCCCAGCACCCTCAGCAGAAGCTGGTCTCAGCACCATGGGTTCAAGTAGACTGCGATCTGCAGGGCTCTGGGATTGGAGGCCACCCCAGCGTCTGACCCCCAATCCAGCCTTTGACCCCACCCCCCACCCAATATTCTGCCTTGTGCCCATGGTCACTGAGCTGAGTGTGGACCCTCAAAGGCTGACCTGGGTTGGTCTTTTGCTCCTCAGCGATCTGATCCAAGCGGCCCAACAGAGCATCAATGTTGGACTTGATTTGTGTCAGCTCTGTCTTGATGGTCTGCAGCTCACTGCTCTTTACTAGGAATTAGGGGGACAGGGCTGTCATTTACGGGCTTAAACCTAACAAAACTCTAACCCCATTCTGTCAATCAGAAAGGCAGACTTTTGTTCTTTTCCTGGCCAAGGGAAAGCCCCTTAGATTGCCTGAAGATCACCCCCCAGAGTGACCAGTTCATGCTTCTGAACCTGGCTATTTCTCTCCCAGACTTCTCAATCTGAAATGGATTGAGAAGGAACAGGAACGCAGGCTCCTAGTATGCCCCTGTTGTGCATCTCAGCAAGAACACATGTCTCTGTTTGTAAGTTATATCTTACAATGTGTGAAAGGAGTCTTTGGTAGCTGGATCTGCTGAGTGTTTGAACATCAGAGAAAATGTGGAGTAATGGGCCTGTGTAGTCCTGGCCTCCTCCTTACTAGAAGAAAGATAATACTATTGCCTCACAGGCACTGTGTAACCTCACTAGACTCTGTATCCATCCCAAGTCCCACTTTCTCAAATGTCAGCCTTTTTCTCTCAGAAATGCATGAAAATACTGGTGGTGTTAGAGCAGCAAAACTGTGGGAAATTTGTTCCTTTTTCTATTTTCCAATGTAAAAAAATGTGATTCTATTATTTGCTAATGATAAAAATATAAATTATCCAAGACAACGACGGAGTCACTCACACTTGATCTTGACTGAGCCAGTGGTCATGCCTGTGGAGCGGGCAAAGAGCTTGACAGGTATGGTAGTTTTGACACGACGGACCAAAGGGACTGTGACACGGGGTCGTTTCACAGGAACTGCCCTGGGCACTGGTACCGGTGACAAGCGACCTCGATAGTCGAAGAGCCTGTGAGGGCAAACAGGCCAGAGGCTGCAGTATGGCCTGTGACCACCAGGGAGCACTGCAGTGCTAGCCCTATACATTTGGCTAGTGAGGGGCTGGAGGCAGGCACTACACACCTCTGCCTACATCCAAAAGCCCCTGTGAAGACTTTCTGGGCCTTGATGGTTGCTGGTATTCTCTATATATACCTTTCCAGCCAGCGTGGCCAAGTGTTGGCAGGGGAGGCAGTAGGTGGTAGTGGTCCAAGTCAACAGAGGCATGAACAGACCAACCCCAAAGGAGCCTTCCCTAGATCTCTGAGACCTAGACCTGCCTTATTATACAAGTTGGCTTCTGCCACCCCAACATCTGGTCAGAGTTTGCCCATCTCCATGCAGTACAAATCCCCAGAACACGGGTGAGGGTGGGGTAGGTACAGGCGGGAATCCCTTAGTCTGCCTCAGCTCAGTTTCCCCATCTGCCTAATGAGGATGGCTATTCAATTCAGTGCCAAGTCAGTTTGGGATTAGAGAGTAAGAGAGCTTGGTTAAAAACACACTACAATTCAGAGTGCTTAAAACTTGAAGTCAGAATCTCAGAGATATGAGGCTAGACTCTAAGCCCTTTCTTTATTCTGGTCACTTCAACACCTTTCTTGCTCCAGTTCCAAGACAAGAGGCCACGGCCTGGTCAACACTGTCACCCAGCCCTCTCCAGGAGGGTTTCCTTTTCTGCTGACCAGAAGGAAGCTCAGTAGGCTTAGCAGATGTCTCTCACACATCTGCTACTATCACTATTCTACAGAGAATCACAGCCTCGGTCAAGGCACACTCTGGTACTACTTCCTCATGTCATACATGACACCTGCCACCACCAGGCAATTCAAAGTGCCATCTGTGGCATCCCTTTGCTCAGCAAGTCCCTGCCCTGGGGATGGTGATGGCTAGAGATGGAGAGTCCCTAGAAATGGATCCAATCCAGGACCCTGTATTTCTACCCCCAAGGGGAGGGGGCGGCTCTGGCCTTGGTCAGAATCACTGAACCACAGAATCCCAGAGCTAGAGGAGCCCTGAGGGATGATTTGGTGCAAGCCCATTCACAGAATTTGCCTAAAGTCACATAAGTCACTCAGTGGCAGAGTTGGAATTAGCACCTGAATCCTCTGACTCCCAAGCTAAGGCTAAGGCATTTCCACCACAAAATAGCTCCTGAAACCACTGAAGGGTGAGAAATACCAAGGCTCAAAAAGGTTCTGTTATTCCTAGATTGCCTGGGGTGGGTAAGCTGGAGGGAGGGGAAGCAAGGAAAAGAAAAGGGTTGAGCCAATTTTCACCATGACTTCTATTCAACAATATAGCTAGTGCCACTGGCATGGGAGCCCACGGCTTCAACGCTGGGGACTGTGTATGCAGAGTGGGACACAAATCACCAGGGACTAACTCAGACCTCCAAGTGGCTATAATCATAAAGGTAAGAGGCTGAGCTCTAAGGTTCCCTTTTGGCTGGCTAGACATCTCACAGGGCTAAGGAGATTGAAAAGCAAAAGTAGGAGGACTCAAACGCCCAGCAACTGGCACTGTACTGTTTTGTATTCCAGTTGGCTACATTTATGTGTTCCCTGGGCACAGAGTGCCCTGGTATCTCACATTAGAAGGAAGGGAAGTCAGACTCAGACTGTAAGACAGGATGGTGTGATGGTGGGAATGCTGACTTGGGTGCCTGCAGAACTGGACTCTAGTTTCAGCTCTGCCACTGACTTGTGGAGCAACCTTGGGCAAATGCCTATCTATACTTCTGTTTCACTTTCCAATTGGAGGACTTAGTGGGCTGCACCAGCAATCTCTCAGGACCCTTCCAGCTTGGCTGTTTCATGCCTGGGCACGCCCCTCCCCTGCTCACCTGTCGTAGAAGTCGTCCCGGTAGTAATCATAGTCAAAGCTGTAGCCACTGGGGAAACAAAGGGGAGAGGGCTGGAGCTTAAGAGTGGCCACTCAGCCTACTTTCCTTAGGCACTCAACTCCAAATGCCTCCCCAACTTCTACACTCAGGATAATTACTACCAGCAATTACTCCCTCTGTGGAAACAGGACCCCATCCTACAAAGACAGACAGACAGACCGAGAGACAGACAGAGTGCCCCACCTGTATATGGCAGATGCTGCTCTCTTTAGCCCCTTGGGTCTGTTGGGCTTGGGCTCTCCAGCCATGTTGATGTCTGTGGGGAATGAAGAGGCAGAGTCAGAATGCTGGCCTAACAGCAGTGTGCCTGTGCACATATCACCATCACGCATGTACAGTAATTCATATGCTTACATAGCATATAGATGGTAATGTGATGGCAGACAAAGGCCTTCATACATTTAGTCTTCAAAAATCAGGCTCATAGCCAGACATCACATGGATATGCCTATTTATATATTCTATATACACTCAAACACATGCACGTACCAAACCAATCACACATATGATGTACAACATCATACAAGTTTATGTAGGCA
This sequence comes from Cuniculus paca, assembly GCA_004365215.1. Lineage (NCBI taxonomy): Eukaryota > Metazoa > Chordata > Mammalia > Rodentia > Cuniculidae > Cuniculus > Cuniculus paca. The sequence goes on along the minus strand of RJWT010031488.1, from coordinate 2,025 downwards.
TACCTGAGAATGCATGCATCAGATATATAGAAACACATACAGACACACGGTCACACCCATTCATACACACCAGTAACACTGGCACCTCAAGCGCACTTAGACTTGGCTCCAAAATTATCTACTTAACTGCATATATGCAAGAAGGCCAATACACACTCTCATAGATCGCCTATCAAACATCTCTGTGTCTATATCAGCAATGAAATAATCTCAAGAAATATTGGCGAATGAGTACATGCATATCTTAAATACTTGAGTGTATTCTAACACAAACAATACACTGTACCTATATACACAAGGGTATGTTTCAACATGCTCTCCATAATACACTTTGTATTCACAGATACATTATAATACAGCTTCACCTTTCAAACATACACAGAAAATATGTACACAACAATGAATACATATTCTAAGGCAGACCACCAGTGTACGATCACATGTGTATCACACTATGTACAACCAGGGCCAAGAGGACCTGCCCTGCTTTCTGCTTGTCTTCTTAACTCTTTCTCCTGGCTCTCAGAAAAGGTTCCAGCCTGAGTCAACTATAGGCTGGGGTAACAGGTGATGCTAAGCCCACCATGTTCCCTTTCTCTGGGGAATCTACATTTTAAATAGAATTGTAAAGCATATTATTAAGAAGCAGTGAGAAGCTGGGAGTGGTGGCGCACACCTGTAATCCCAGCACTGGGAAGGCTGAGGCAGGAGGATCATTGTGAGTTCAAGGCCAGCTTCAGCCACATAGTGAGTTCAAAGCTAGCCTGAACTACATAGCGAGACCCTGTCAAAACCAAACCAAACCAAACCAAACCGAACCAAAATAAAATAAAATACAACACAACAGACATGAGAAAGCAGGGACAGGACAGAAACATTTTCCAGGAGCATCTAGAATTTTGTAGCTACTTAATTTACAATTTAAATACAACCTGTAACTATTGAAGTTGTGATAAAATTTCAGAGAAATGGAAGTGGTGATGGAGTTAAAGAAGAAGACTAATAGGAGAACTGGAGAATAAAGGATACCAGCTACTTTGCAGGATGCTAGGAAAGCTTTTTAAGAGACAGTTAACTCACCCAACGTCTGCCCGGCCAGCACTCGTCCATTCTCTCCCAGCACAGCTGCCCGGGCATGGCGCTCATTGGAGTACTGAACAAAGGCATAGCCTTTGTGAACAGAACAGCCGGCCACACGGCCATATTTGGAAAAGATGGTCTCCACATCTGATTTCTTCACCACAGCTGTATTTAGGTTTCCAATGAAGACTCGAGAATTGATGGATTTGGGATCATTCTTGTTTGTCACATTGCTCGTCTGGATCTTCAAGGACATGGTGACCAGACACCTGAGGACAGAGTGTCACTGTGAGTCTAGATCCCCAGGTTGGGCTTAGGGTGGCTCACGCCTCACATCCTGACTGAACTGGATTGCTCTTTGCCTTCCTGAACACTGGGACCCCCTACAACATCCAGCCTGCAGTTTCTGCATCTTGTTGTACTACCAACGGGTGCCTCTTACTGGCTGCTATTTCATACTAGATATTTTATGTATTTGGTACTTACATAATTAGATCCATGTATTTGTGCATAGGAAGAATCTAACATTCTGAGAGTTCATAGTACCAGTGAATGGGACTGTCTAGTCTGCTTGACTTAATTCTTTCAAACCCACAACATCTGATATGCATCTCAAATGTTACCCCATTTAGAACCTAAATCTGAAGATCTTCCACATCTTTTCTTTTTACTCCTTCAATGTAAAACTATAACAAAGAGGCCGCATGGTAACTCAGGTACTATAATGCTTGTTCTAGAACAATACTGTATTATTAAAACTGCTTAGTTTTGATAGAGACATGGTCCTAGCTATGACTGTCTTTACTGGTACCATCATTTCAAAAAAGATGTGTTTAATGTGGAGCATAACACATTTTTTGTCATAAAAGCCAATAACCATGGGTGTGTCAAACGCTCACTTATTCTTTAGAATAGTTATAAATTATAAATTTTATTTTTATAAAT
>RJWT010031487.1:0-14371 GCA_004365215.1 Cuniculus paca | reverse complement strand
CCCAGCTTTCCTCCATCTGGATGCCCAGCTCCACGAGATCACACTGCTTGCTTCGGGCCCCATAGACACCAGTGCAGGCTGGTTCCTCGGCTTCTAATTCTGTTTGTTAGCTTTGCAGGCAGGAAGACCAGTACCCAGCAACAGCAGTCACAAAGCAACCCAGTCCTATGTGCACGTGGGCTACACTTGTGGCTGGAGTAGCTACAGTCAAGGTCTTTGCTCAGAAGTGAATAGCTCGAGGCCAGAAAAAGATACAATTCCTCTAAGACAGAAGAAGCCTCTGGGGTCCAGTCTGCTTTCCTAAACCCTGACATCCGGGCAGCCTTGGCAATGCCCAGGACCCAGCTGCAGTGCGGAACCTTCCCTGCGGAGTGTCAGGTGTGGCACAGAAAGCTCTCCAGTCCACATCCTGCAGCCTCAGGCGTCTGCTTGGGCCCCTGGCTCTCCCGGGCATTCTCCTTTGGCCGGGGCAGGATGGAAGGTCAAAGGTCTTGCTTAGAATAGCTATTTTTCCTTTCCCTGTAAAGCTGGCTTTTGTCAGTATAGCCTAGTCAGTTTGTTATAGGAAAGTCAAAGCACAGAATGCTCTGAGCTGCCAGCTCCTTGGACAGGAATGAGCAGCTTGGCTGGATCACCTCCTTAGTGTATGATCTCAGTCCTCATTATCATCCTCATCATCATCATTATGATTATTGTTAGAGATACTAGGGATTGTGTTCAGAGCTCTCCACTGAGTTATACCCCAGCCCTTTCTTACTTTTTGAGACAGGATCTTGCTAAGTCACTAAATTCCCCGGGCTAGGATGGGATTTATGACCCTCCTGCCTCAGTTTTTCCAAATGCTGGGATTACAGGTGTGCGCTACTATGCTTGGTTTCAGTTCTCCTCTTGTCTGGACATTGCTTCCTGTCTCTGGCCATTTCTTGTGGGTTTCCTTCCTTTCTTTCTCTCTCACCCATGGGAACATTGGTGTCAGTTCATCTCGCCTCTGCTGTCTTGCGCCCTCATTACTTCTCTTTTACTCCCCAGAAACATTCGAAGCACAGGTCTGGGCCTCAGCCCATTCGGCATACTTGCCTAGTCTGAGACTTCACTTTCTGTAGTTTAAAACTAGGAACCTTAAAAAAACAAAACAAAAAACTAGGAACCTTTACCATTTGAGCCTCAACATTGGCCTGGAAGGTTACAAGGGCAGCAGCTTAGCCCAGGGCAATCTCCCAGAGTTCCTGTCCCTAAAGGCCTTAGGCTTTACCATTGCAGCACCAGTACGAGGCTTCCTAGCAACTCCGATGGCCTGTGCCAGGTTGCGATTGCTTCCCAGTGTACCAGGTAACAATCTATCCCTCAAGGAGAGGAACACTTTCATCAGCTGCTGGGCTCCGTAGAGTCATGCTCACCACTTCAGCTCAAGGTAGTGTCAAAGTCAGGATATCACCTATAAGACACACGCTCTCTAAGGAATGTGTACACCCCTACCTATTACCCTCTGTGGACAGGAACCTGAACCCTGGCAAGGGGCTGATAGAAAGATAACTGATAGCCAGATGTGGTGGCACATGCCCATAATCCCAGCACTCAGGAGGTGGAGGCAGGAGGATCCCCACAAGTTCAAGGCCAGCCTGGGCTACACAGTGAGTTGAAGGCCAGCCTGAGCTGCATACAGAGACATGGTCTCAAAAACTGACAGGAAGGCAGGAAGGCAGGCAGGCAGGCAGGCAGGCAGGAAGGCAGGAAGGCAGGCAGGCAGGAAGGAAAGGAAAGAAAGCAGAAGGAAAGAAGGAAGGAAGGAAGGAAGGAAGGAAGGAAGGAAGCAAGGAAGGAAGGAAGGAAGGGAGGGAAGGAAAAGCTGAGTTTGATCCCTGGAATAAACCAAAACCAAAACCAAAACCACAAAAAACCTGAGCTGGGAGCTCTAGTTTTGCTACAGGATTTAGATAACTCACCCAACAACTTTGCATGGCAGCCTTTCCCCCTATGAAATGATCTTGAACTTACCTTCCATAAATTCAAGCTTTGAATTCCTGAACATAACATACAATTAACAGAAACGCCATCATCCCAAGGGCTTGTATTATACCTGCTGGGACTCAAAACTCATTACCTTCATGGCCCAGGAAGTACCTATTTCAAACTGACCCAAAGGCCCCATGGGCATGCTACACATGATTCTCCACCACAGAGATCTGCAAAGTCAAGGGAAAGACTGAGTGCAGACAAATGGCCTCTGCTTCAAGACCCACAGCTTCTTTACCTCAGCATTAGTAAGAAAAGGCAAACTAGGCACTTGCTCCTGAGGTTTCTGGAGGGAAAGGGCCTGAGAAGACAGTACAGTTATTAAGAACATAGGCGTTGCGGTCACAGGCCTGAACTGTAGTCCCACACTAACCACTGGCTAGCTATGTAAATTTATGAGTTTCTTTTTGTCCCCTCCCCCAGCCATACTGGGGATTGAACTCAGGGCCTCTGCACTGAGCTACATTGTTAGCCCTTTTTATTTTTTATTTTGAGACAGGGTCTCACTAAGTTGTCAGGCTGGGCTTCAACCTGCCTCAGCCTCACAGAGTGCTGAGATTACAGGCATGTAACACCATGCCCAGTATGTTTCTTAATTTTTTTTTCAGCCTGTTTTTGTATCTGTAAAATGTGGATGACACTACCTCATAAAACTGATATAAAGAAGAGATGAGATGATTGTCCAAAACCTGGCACATAACCAATAGGCAATAAATACTTACTAATTTTATAATGAAAGCCTCTTTTGTTGACAATGAAAATTTGGAAGTTCTGGCTGTCCTCAGTTGTAACCATAAGCTAGGAGATAGGGCCTCATATATCTTCATTTAGGTAACACAGGTTTTGGAGAAAACAAAACTACATTTCCCTATTGAATGTGAAAGCAGCCTCCTGTAAGGTCCACATGGCCCTGAGTGTAACTGGTGATGGAGCAGCCAGAAGTCAGAGACAGTCTACTGCCCACTGCCAACCCTAACAGCTTTGGTGGCACAAGAGGATACAGGCTGACAGGTGCAGTGTGCGTACCTATAATCCCAGCACTCTGGCAGGCTGAAGCAGGTGAACTGCAAGTTCAAGCCCAGCCTGGGCAACTTAGTGAGACTCTATCCCAATATACACAATGTAAAGATGGGGGGGGGGGGGCGCTGCTAAGGAATGGAGCCCAGCACGAAGGCCCTGGATTCAATCCCCAGGAGCAAAGAAGTCTGCCTGTAAAGGCCTGGCTTTGCACACTACAGACTGTGAAGCTGTTGGTTACAGCTGGGTGGTAGACAGATGGGTGGTAGATAACAATAACATCCCAGTACGCAAGGTTAGTTGAAAACTGCTGACAAGGTTTCACACACATACACATCTTTTTCCCAGCATATACAATATGCATTCCTCACAGACTACTCAGTCGTCGTGTCCATTTTTTAAAAAGTAACCAAGGCTTTTGAAACAGGAAGTAACTTTTAGCCTGAAGAGACTGGCAAATGAGAATCACCAAGTCAGAAAAACTACTGGTGATGGCTATCTAATCTTGATGCCTAAAACCTGAGCCCTGGGCCTGAAGGATTGCTGTCTCAAGTATGTTGGCCTGAATTCCCAGCAAACAAAGGACAACTAAATAACAGGATGTGTCCTGTCAGGAAACTTGTGTTCATTTTCTTCTCAGTATGACCCACTTGGGGAAAGCACATGAGGCTGCCACCAGCCCATTTCCAACCTGGGCAACATTATGGTCTGCGCACAAGGCTAGGTTACCAAATAAGGATGTGATCACAAAATAATAGCAAGAGAAGCTTACTGAGTCTTCTAGCCGAAGAAGAAACGGCCATGGAACCCATCAAGATGGCCATGGGAAATAATGGGAAGAGATCAGACACCTGGGTTCAAATCTTGACACCATCATTTTCTAGTTAAGTCACCTTGACCTGTATGACTCTTAATTCCCTTAACTATGAAACAGTCATACTTTTTTTTTTTTTTTTTGCAGCACCGGGGATTGAACTCATGACCTTGCGCTTGCCGGGCAGGCGCTTAGACCGCTGAGCTAGATCCCCAGCCGTTTTTGAGACAGGGTCTCACTATGCTGTTCAGGCTGGCCTTGAGCTCACTTTGTAGCCCAGGCTGGTCTCGAACTCACAACGATCCACCTGTCTCAGCCTTCCGAGTGCTGGGATTACAGGCGTGAGCCACCATGCCCGGCCATACTTTCTTATAACATTATAAATACTAGAAATATATATAAAATGAATATAAAAACATAAATGTCAGGCTCTATCAAATAGAAGGTTCCAAATGAATATGGAAATAGGAAGTATTTGATGTACTCAAATAAGCTGGTTAAATGGTGGCCAGGAAGACCTGCAGCTACCCCTAGCACCTGAGGACAATGGCATGGAAGGAAGCCATACTAGAAATAAGAGTTCTAGAAGGAACCTTTGAAATTACCCACCCAGTTCATGGCCTTCATTTCACAAATGAAGCGACAGATGTCCGGAAAGATGGTGAACTGCCCGAAGTCACGTTTGGATTAGAACCCAATCCAAGTGCTTGTTCTGTACTGGCAAACTAGTTGAACCTGGGGGATAGCTGGGTCCACAGACTAAATTTGGTCTTCACAGACCGAAGGTTTGAGAAATTCTAACTCGCCCCTCCTGCAAAGAGGAAGAGTGATCTGCAGAGAGTAGAGAGGTAACCGGAGAAGGCGTGGTTTGGTAGCTGGTCTTTCACAGCTCCAGGCTCCCCAGAACCTCAGAGCCTTGTGTCAGCTCTCATAAGCAGTGCTGAAGACCTCACTCCACCCTCTTCAGAGCTGGTGTAAACCAACAAAATTGATCAGCAATGCTATCTGGACTGCTAATGTGATCACTCAGTGCTCACTTAGGAGTTCGAAAGTTAAAGGTCATCAGTTTTCAGTTGGGTGTTTTAGGCCTCAGCCATCTTTGGTTTCCAGGCTTGGGGTGGTTATTAAAAGTGTTTAATAGCCGGGTTTTTAGCTCAGTGGTATAAGCGCTGGCAAGCGCAAGGTTGTGAGTTCGATCCCTGGCACCAAAAAAAAAAAAAAAAAAGGGTTTAGTAAATTCCCCCCCACAGTGAATGCTCCTATCTCAAGACCAATCTTCCATTCTCCCAAAAAGGTTGTAATTGTTCTGTTCCATTTGCATGCAGTTCTGCTTTATGGTTTGTTTTTGCTTTTGTTTTGAGACAAGGTATCACTGTATATAGTCCAGGCTGGTTTTGAAGTCACAATGATCCTCCTGCCTCAACCTCCCAAGTGCTGGGATTGCAGGCATGTGCCATCATGCCTAGCTTGCAGTTTTGGTTTAACACTGTCAAACCCTTAATCATAGAAAAATTAATCTCTAGATGGTTTAAAACAGATATAGGAGTTAAAAAGCAATTAGGAGGAGAAAAAGATAAAAAGGCTTTTTAGAGGATTTTCATGATAATCTCAGATGTCTTTCCCACTGGACTGTGACTATTTGTTTTAATTTCACATAATTACTCAAGTAGTTAAAGAATATGACTTTTGGGCCTCATTTCTCCCACAAAGCAGGGAAGGATGCCCTAAAAGATCAAGTCTAAAAGCTCAAACAAGAGGTCACCAAGTAAGTCTGCGCCAGGCCACCTTTGCTTCTCTCCCCATGAGTCAGGTGCTAAGTAGTACTGCATATTCTACAAATTGACAGAGGAGACATAAAGAGTTTGGTCCTGGGTAAGGTGAGAAACATTCTCCACTCACAATAGTTGGAGAGTTGGGACAAACCTGGTACTGATACTCTGATTTCTCCCCTAAAGCCCCCATCAAAACTGTCCACAGCTCTTTAACAACTCAGTTAGGTAGAAATAGTCTAGGCAGTCACAGGGACAGGCCCTCAGTCAGTGCTGAAGATGAGAACATGGCACAGCTGTGACTGGAGGCGCATTTGAAGAAGATTAAAGTTACAGTGGTCAGATTTACGTATTTCCGCAAGGAATAAATGGAAGTTTGGATTATTGGTTCCACCCTTTTTGAAACTTCCCGGAAATCACTGTCATTAGCGGTTGGCCATCCTCTCTAACCCACTAAGACCAAGACTAAGACTACTAAAACTAAGACTAAAGACAAGCCTAAGATTATTGACCAAGGTTAATGATGTCATCAATGTGCCCTTGCTTCTAGTGGATCAATATTAGCCACGTGGCTGTACTTGTAAACTTACTGGTTGATTGTAGTTTGACCCACGTTGTACCTACCTTGTGATTTTGCTCTATAAAACTTTCTCAGAGAAGTGGTTGGCAACCCATTCGGGACCCCTCCTGTCTCTCAAGAGCTATTCTTAATTCCCCAATAAATTTTCCTACTCTTAACCTCCGTTGTTCCTTAGAATTCATTCTTTAGCTTCAGGAAACACAAACTTGGTGTGTCTGACATTTAGCAGGTTGGAAGCTGCACGTTTTCCCCTGTATCACTCTGACCTTCTGGTCTTAGCACAGAGTTCCACTGCTGAAAGAAACAGTGTTGAGCACAGTAGCTCTTCACTTATGGTCAGCAGCAAAGGAACTGCTAGAATGAAAGTCCACATAGCTGCAGGCAGTTCCTACGGTAAATGCACATTACGGTCTTCTCTTTGTCCATGGAGGAACAAATCAAATATATCATTTCTCACCAAGGAAAGCTTAAGCCTTTTTTCCTTCTAAAATCCAGTAAAGGTTCTCAAACTCAAAACACTCTTTCCTATGAAAGTGCAAATGACCTACTCCAGGTATCGCCTACCTTCCTGCTCTGGATTTGGTATAGGGCTGAAATGCTCTATAAACTTTTGTATGAGACTGGAAGAGAGACAAAAGGTTTGATCTTTCATTTTCTCTAAGGCAATTAACATAGCTTCCCTCTCTTCCTCTACCTTTCTAAAAGCAGATGTTCCTCAGAACTGGCTGTATGAAGAATAGTACCCTTTCTCCCAGAAGTAATGAAGGTTTGTACCTAACCTTGCAGTTTCACCAGCTTGAGGTATGGCAGTTACAATTAAGTGGAAGTCAAGTGAAAAAAAGACTACATAAGGGAATGTATACAATGTGACAAGCACAGTATTTGATACACAGAAAGTGCTTAAGAAGTGTGGCTGTTAGCACTTGGGAAGCTGAAGTAGTCTTATGAACATGAGACCAACTAGGCTACATAGTGAGTTCTAGTTAGGCCAGCCTAGTCTAGTTGCGAAACTCTTATCTTAAAAATAAAAAAAGAAAGAAAAAGAAAAAGGAAAAAAGGGAGGGAGGATAGATAGATGGATGGATGGATGGATGGATGGATGAATGAATGAGTGAACTGTGGCTGTTACTATTTTTGTTTTTCACCTTGATATGACCCTATGACTTTTTTAGGACCTGAAATCAGGAAAACTGACCCATTCCCGTATCATCCCTTTCAACTCCTATTATAAACAAGCAAAGATCACTCCTCAATCTCTGGAAGATGTCTGAATCCCACAGGCGTCCCCACCTGCAGTGGAGATAGGCCTCAGGTCTTGGCATTAGCAGGTGCAAGCTGGCAGAGTGGCAGGCCCTTGCTGCAAAGCAAGCATGACAGCACTACTGATTTCCCCACTGAGATGGGTCACAGCTGCACCCTGAAGGAAGAGACCTAGCACTGCATTATGGACTTTCCACAATGCCTGACAGAGTCCTAAGAACAGTGAGTATCAACATGCTTATAGGCTAATTTAGTAACAGAAGCCCACCTGAAAAAGAGGTCACATGGTGAGATTAGGGTTAGACCCTGGCAGACTGAACTCAGCACTGCTCTCAGCACTCTTCTAGGCCAAGCTCTCAGAGCCATGTCCTGCCTTTATAAAGCTAACAAACAAATTGGGGGATCAAGATAAACCCCCAGAGACAGGTGTCCCACTGACAAGGGAGCCAGCACCACTGATCACAGTGTGGAGTCAGTTGCATAACTGACTAGTGAATGGGCAGCTAGCTGAAATCATGTTTTTTTTGTTTTTTTTTTTTCCCGCCATGTAGAGTCTCACCATGTAGTTCAGGCAGAACTACACTTGAACTCACTATGTAGCCCAGGCTGGCCTCGAACTTGTAGCAATCCTCCTGCCTCAGCCTCCCAAGTTCCTTAGTTACAGGCATACACCACCACATCCGGCTCCTTTTTTGTTTTGGTGTCTATTAATACCTATGAGTAATACAGAACAATGAGATTTGTTTTGGTGTATTATTGGTACATGCATATAACATATTTTGATTATTTTCGTCCCAGTCCCTGCCTCGCCCTTTCCTTTTGCCTCCTTTATTGCCTTCCAGTTTCCTGTCATCTCTCACTGACTGACTGACTGATTAGTGGTATAAGAGAAAACACACGATATTTAATTTTTCTGAGATTGGCTTATTTTGCTCAACATGGTAGTCTCTGGTTCCAACCATCTTCCTGCAAAGGAACAATTTCCTTTTCCTTATGCCATTATAGTATAATAATATTCCACTGTGCATATATGTACACCACATTTTCTTTTTTCGATAGGGTCTCACTATGTAGTTCAGGCTGGCCTCAAGCTCACTTTGTGGCCCACACTGGTTTTGAACAGGCAAATTCCTGAGTGCTAGGATTACAAGTTTGTGCTGCCACTCCTGGCAACCATACATTGTATGGCAGGGAAAATTAAGGAGGCCAAGATGTCCTCTCTTTGCCTACCACCTCTAATGGGAGGGTAGTACTGAGGACTGAACCTAGGACCTTTAAACTGTGCCACATTCCCATGGTTTTTTGTGTTTTTTTTTGTTGTTGTTGTTGTTTTTGCCTTTTTGAGACAGGTCTTGCTGTGCAATTCAGGCTGGCCTTGAGCTCACTTGGTAGCTGTTATAGTTTGTGTCTAGGTGGCCCCCCAAGCCTCATGCAGTCATGGAACCAGCTGAATCTAGCATTTATGATTGGTTTGTTGTCTAGTGCTGGGATTGGCGGTGTGACTGCTGCACCCACCCAGGGGTGGAGCCAGCATACAATGTAAGGTCCGGAAGGAGGCGTGCTCCTCCCTCTTTTGCCTTGTTCACTCTCGCCACTTACGGGCTGCCACAAAGTGTTGCTCCTCAGCCACGCCACCCTGCCTCAGAACCAGCTGAATATGGACTGAAATCTCCAGACTGTAAGAAATAAACCTTCCCTTCATTCATGTTGGGTGTCAGGTATTTTGTCCCAGCAACAAGAGAAAAGTAACCAAGACAGCAGCCAAGGCTGGTCTCAAACTTGCAATAATCCTCTTGCCTCAGGCTCCGAAGTGCTGGGATTACAGGCACGTGCCACCATGCCTGGCTCCCCCATTCTTTTTTTATTTTTTATTTTGAGACAGAGGCTCTCTATATTGCCCAGGATAGGCTTAAACTTGCTATCTGTTCTGCTTCAGCTCCCCAGAGCGCTGGGATTTGAGGGGTGCCCCACCATGCCCAGGTCTACTCTTTCACTTTACACTACCATAACAGCTAGTTCTGAGTAAAAAATTCTCTACTAGCATAGCTGGGACCCTGAGACAGTGGCTGCCGTAAGGACTATCTTGGACAGATCTGTGACTCAAACTGACAGAGGGCTGCCACCAGGGTCAGTCATCCAAAGAGCAGACGGTTCTGACACTGAAAAATAAAATCTTGCACAAAGGATGAACAAAAGATAGAAGAGTGGAAAGGAATGTCACTTCCAGGCATGGCAACACATGCCTATAATCCCAGCTTCTTGGGAGGTTGATGGAGGAGAATCACAAATTCAAGGCTAGTCTGGGCAACTTTGTGAGACGCCCCCCCCCTTTTTTGGTCTCTTTGAGGCAGGGTCTCATTCTGCAGTTCAGGCTGGCCTTGAGCTCACTTTGTAGCCCAGGCTGGTCTTGAACTCAATGATCCTTCTGCCTCAGCCTCCTGAGTGCTGGGATCACAGGCGTGAGCCACAATGCCCGGCTCTTGAGACCCTATTTTAAAATAAAATAAAAAGGTCTGGGGACCTTGGCATTTCCTGAGTTGAATTCTTAGTAGGAAGGAAAAAGGCATGTTAGTTTACTCACCTAATATAAAAACTACAGATTCAGTTTCTCAGAAATAAGGTTTGATCCATTGTGAAATATCCTGAGGTGTGTTCGATTTAGTAACAAATTTCAACTGCATAGATTTAGCTCAACTGTTCCATGTACTCATTAAAAACTGTCCAAGACAATCTAAGCAAACACACATGGTAATTCTTGAACAGCCAGGTAAAAAGTCTTGTTGAGTTGTTTTTAGCATTTGCTTACATACAGCAACCAAAGGATTCACATCTCAGAAGGCAAGAAGAGACAATTAGGTATGTGAGCTCTATATCTAACTAGTATCCAGAGAAGACTATTAACTTCCTCAGATGCTGCTTGCTTACTCTGCCCTTTTATACAACAAAGTGTGGTCTGTGTCCTCATGGATATAGCGTAGAAGATGCCTTAACTGAGTAAGCTGACAGTTAAGACAAAACAGTAGAGACCCACGAGCTTTGTGTTTCTACCCTCCTTACTGTTTTGAGAGACCAGAGGGCCAAGCCTTTGCAAATGATCAATGTTAGACCCAAGAATAGAAGAAAAAACGGGGGAAAGGGAGAGATATGTACCTTTTAGTGAATTATCTTTAAAAAGATAAAAATGTTCACTACTACATAAAAACTGTTACTAATATCCACTCAAGACTTTCCCCCAATAGAAACTAAAAACAGAGGAAGGAAGGAAGAATGAACTACAAAGAGACAATATAAATGAATAATTAATGCAAGGAAAGGCTCTCTGAAAAGTGCATGAAATTAAAAAAATTCAGCTGGGTAATTCAGGGAACATGCAGTACTTTAAAGTAGTTCAGGAATTCTACATGCAGTCATGATGGGAACAAAAACTCTTCAGACAATGGATAGCAGTGAGTGCAGGACAGGAATCCTAAGGAAAGGAAAAGGAACAAGGTGAGTATGAAGGTCTTACTGTGCTAAAGAGATAATTCTGAGTTTGAAGAGGCAGAGAAAGATGGAACTTATAATGTAGCTCATCAGAGTAGGGAGACAGGCAGAGAAAGACCTTCATAAATGTGCATGTGTTCACACTGAATCTGTTGCTCAACATGGCTGCATGTATAGGGTCCAACTCACCCAGGAAAGGAAGAAAGGAGGGAAGGAGGGAAGAAAGGAGGGAAAAAAAGCAGCAGGTAGAAGGGAGGGGGAGGGAATGGAGGGAGGGAGAAAAGGCTGGGAATGGTAGCACTTGGGAGGCTAAGTAGGGGGACTGTGAGTTTGAGCCTAGCCTGGATTCCATAGCAAGTTCAAGGCCAGCCTAGAACACAGGAAGACCCTATCTCCAAAACTGAACAAATGAATGAACAGACTGAGAATCTGTAAGTTGAACAATTCTCAGAGCTTACACAGGACTGGGAGGTGTTTAAATTCTGACCAACTAGAATGTTATAATTTGGATTTGGAATATCCCCCAAAGGTTTATGTGTTTTCAAGCTGGTGCTCAGTACAATTTTCAAGGAAAAAGAACTGATTCGGTCATGAGGGCTCTGGTCTCAGTGGCTTAATCCATTCATGGATTCACTTGGAATGAACGATTGGGAGGTGGTAGAAACTATGAGGTAGGACACAGTCGGAAGTAGGTCACTGGGGATGCATCTTGGAAGGGTTTATCTTGCCCCCAGCCCCTGTCTCTCTTTTTCTGCCTCCTTCCCATCAGCTATGAGGTAAGGCACTTTGCTCTAAAACCCTAGTAGTTAATAAAAAAAATTATCAGATATATACCAAAAAATAGAAAAATGTGACCTATTAAAACAAACTTGGGGGCTGGGATATAGCTCAGCGGCATAAGTGCCTGCCTAGCAAGGACAAGGTCCTGAGTTCGATTCCCAGTTCACGCGCATACTCATCGAAAATAAACAAACAAACAAACTTCGTAGAAATATACCCAGAAATAAGAGAAATAGCATGATGGCAAATAACTACAACCCCAGCTATTTGTAGGGTTGAGGCAAGAGGACTGCAAGTTCAAGGCCAAGCCAGGCTTGTGGCTAATGCCTGTAATCCCAGCACTTGGGAGGCCAAGGCAGGAAGATCCCTGCAAGTTCAAGGTCAGCCTGAACTACATAGAGAATCCTGTCTCAGAAAAAAACAAAAAACAAACAAACAAAAATCCTTAAAGGCCAACCTGGGCAATTGAGACCCTGTCTTAACATTTTAAAATAATTTTAAGAAGGGTTGGGGATGTAGCTCAGTGGTAGGGTGCTTGTCTAGCATGCATGTATTCAATCCCTAGTACTACAAAAACAAAACAACGATAAAAGCAAAACTGAACAACAAAAAAACATTAAGTGAGAAATAATATTAATCTTACACAAACTTTTTAAAAAATACAGAGGGAAGAAATACTCTCCAACCAACTTTATAAGGCCAGTATTACTCTAACATCAAAGACAACACACTAGCCCAGGCTGGCACTCACACTAGCCCCTTGCACTCATAGTAATTCTCCTCCATCAACCTCCTGAGTGCTTAGGTTACAGGTGTGTGTCACCATGCCTGGCTCGACTTAGCCATTTAGAAAGACCATGCCACAAAATAAAAAAATTTAAAAAGGGCTGAGGACATAGCAAAGACCTTAGTACTAAAAAAAAGAGAGTATTAAATTGATTTTCATGAATATCTAATTACATTAAAAGTGATCTTCATAAAAATGACTGAGGTAAAGCATTTATCTTGGTAGTAGGATGCATATTTTGCATGCATGAAGCCCTGGATTGAATGTCAAGGATTCTTCTCATTGCACTCCTACCTTCCATCTGGGAATTCCATAATCCTCCCTGACAAATTAAATGGACCCTAAGTAGCAACCAACAGTGCTTGGAAGAATTTCCAGCTTGGCACTAGACATATGAGAGTTTTTAGTGGGTATACGCACTTGGACAGTCTGACAAACTCAAATCATTTGCCAAGCTCTGGAACTTACGGCTTCCTACCTTTACTAAGGACACGTAATGATGGTTCTGCTTTCACCTTTTCATGAAACTAAAGCAAGGATGATAGTCACAGCTAAAGGAAACTCACTCTGAATAAGGATCATCAGGCAACCATTTACGGATTTACAGAGAGACAATATTTCACTGGGGATTCAAGGAGAGGAGGCTTCTTCCTAGACTTACAAAGGGCCCAGTGGGGCTGATGTAATCATTCCAAATATATCAACTGAGAGAGGTCCGCAGGAGGACACATGGGCAGAGGTCTAACAAGAAAGTAATGATCTTTATATGCACACTGTGAAGCCCTAAAGGCCAGGTATGGTCTTGGTGTTTTTATAGCTCTCTGCTTGGCACAACAGGTACTTCTGTTCTGTACTCGTGCAGAGAGAAGAAATCTGGGGAATTTAAAGCCCAGGCACCCCATTCCCTGTCTTACTGCACTACAACACTCAGAAGCAGATAATTCTTAGACCAAAGTATGTCCTGAGAGCTTCCTTTGCAGGTAGCTTTATGTGGCTAGGAAAGGAGGAAAAAAAAAAAAAAGCAGCCAAAGCATAGAAACTAGAATAGCAAAATCACAGACCTCCACTGATAGCATCTCTTCCTCACTGTATGCTTACAGTGACTTTCTATCCAAGGTAAGCTAAGCCCCTCTCTAGGTACAGTTGCCTAACATAAGTATTTCTTCTACATAGCTGTCCTGCAAACAATATGCAGAAATCTGTGTCTTTCTTCCCCCTTCCCTTTTTTCATAACTCCTACACTTCAGGACTAAACTCAATTTCAGAGTGTACTTAAGCTAGCCAGTTCTCCCAGTCCAGCCATGTCTTCCAAGCCTGCTCTCCACTGCCCTGAGATTTATTCATCTGACAGGCGGGCTTTGACCTTCAGCAAGGTGGACCACATAATGAAGCTCACAGTGGGTGATTAGTGAGAGGCCATCAGCTGGTTAAAGGAATAGTGACAGCAACTTTCTTTAATTTCCCTAGGCAGTCACCCTTACCTCCCTGATTTCATTTGGCTGAAGCCCTAGACACCCCTTGTGAAGCTTTTCTTACACTAATTGCAGATCCGAGACACCCAGGGCCTTACCATGTACAAGAAAACCATCCAATCACACTAAAGGCAGCCAAGGTGATAGGGGTGGCAAAAACACCACAATACATACACAAAGTCTATCAGACCATCTTCTTTTTGATGGCTTGATGCAGGCGGGCCACTTTGCCCAGCTCCAGCCTAAAGGCAGATGTCTCTGCGCTCTCTACCTGGGGTTTCTTTCCTTGAAAACATACCACATCTCATAGAAGGAGACAGAGAACACCCTTTTCTGATCTTACTCACTGGCAACTCAATATGCGGTCTCTGCCTCCTTGCCAGACCTCATTTAACA
>RJWT010031486.1:0-14387 GCA_004365215.1 Cuniculus paca | reverse complement strand
TGTTTTGTTTTGATTGACTTTATTCTGTTTTATTTTGTTAGGTTTTACTCTCTTTTAAAAAAATTATAGAGGAGTTTTGTGTATGTGTTCTTAAACAAACGCATTGTTCTTGAGGCATATTAAGCTCATTTTTTCCCATAAGTCCTTGAAAGCTATGCTGATTTCACCTGGAATATTCTCTCATCAAAGCTGAATGTAGCTCACTCCTTCTTGCTTTTAGTCCTCTGCTTGAGTGTCATGTCTGCAGAGAGTCAATTCTTGAGTTAAGGAGCACAGCTTGACATCACCTATTTCACTGATGTCCTTTATTGGAACCCACCACCACCACCAACACAGAATTACAAATTCTACTGTGACCATGATATCTGTTTAATCACCGTGCACTATGTTATTGGATGGAGTAAAGACCAGCAGTGTTTTCCAGATTATTTGTCCTGATCAATTAACTGGTCAGGAAAATTGGTGGATATGAAAGATTACCATTTATCTTAAGACAGAAATAAGAAACAAACAAACAAACAAACAAACAAACAAAAACCCGATGTGCAAAGAGAGCAAAGGTGCTTTGAAAGAAAAGAGAAGGTTTTTCTTAAAAGCAAAAGGGACCACTGGAAGGATAAGAGGGCAGTGGTCTCAAAGGCATTGACTGCTGCCATTTTATGTCTTCTTTAATAGTTGATCCAGGTGGTTCCATTTGATCTTGTGCTCTAAGAGTGATATCAGGTGCCAAGTTCAGTGTGTTTTTGTATCAGAAGATTAGTAATGGGTAGTGGCTTGGCTTGACTCCATGTCAGGCTCAGGTGGTACTGTTCTGCCCATCATTAATAAGTCTCCTTGACTGGTGGCTGATGCTCAGTTGCTCCAGGTACATTGCTGTGCCCTAGCCTCCTGCTACAGTGCTAGTCCCAGAACTTGGAACAATTCTGGACATATGTGAACATTCAAAAATATTTTTGAGGAAACATGAAAATAAATACATGTGATGTTTTCTGAAATAGTGGAAAGGATAAAATAGGTATTGAATCATAATTATAGGTGGAAGATAATATAGTTTCAAAGAAGTTGTGTGATAGAACCTATGTCACACCATATGCAAGGACCAAAAGAGAATAGTTACTGGTTATGCACTGTTTTTCTTTTCGTCTGACATTGTCAACACTGGTTTATGATACACACTGAAGCACTCAAGTGTGCACAGCAATTGTGGTCAAATGTGGGCCTTGTCCACAGATCTCCAGCTTCCAATTATGGGCCCTCCTAGCAGCATGGTCAAGCATCAGTGACCTAATTTCTCTGTGTCATCTCTTAAAATAGGACTAATATTTTCTGCCTTATAGATTATAGTGGTTGCAAAGTCTCAGTACACTAAGATGTAAAGTGTTGTTCCAGAAACTGGTTTAGGGAAAAACTTCATAATACCAATTATCTTTCATTATTATTATCCTAGCATTTGAATGAGAGAAGAAAGGCTCTGGTTTCTCACTGGAGTTCTGGGACTTATCCTAAAGGGCTCAGAAGAAAAAGGTTGAATTTTGTCCTTGGCAAGTGAGAGAAGATAGGGAAAGTCACTTCCAACATGGCCATGATCACACGAATTAAATAATAGGGCATCTATACTATTATGCCAGAGGCAGAGAAGATTTCTGATCCAAAAACAGCCAAAAATGGTTTTTGTTTTCCGATATGGGGCCTTTGTGCAAATGTGGAAGAAATTGGAGAAATGGGCAATGACCAATCTGGCTTCTTCCACAGGGGAGGATTGTTATAGGCAACTAAGTTAGATAGAAATACTATAGGCAGTCAGACAGGGCTGGGCTCTTGAAGGAGCGAGCACAGAAGGCCAAATACCCTGCAACCTTGGAGGAGACAGACTCCTCCTGCTGTAGGCCAGACCTCAAGATGAAAGATAAACAAATATATCCACATCCTAAGGGTTGATATTCTAAATAGTTCTCTATCACTCTGCGCAAGCCAGGAGTCACCATCCCAACCCCCTACAGGAAGAATATTCTTTAAGCATGCCCACTAGCTGCATGACTTGCTTCCCCATTTGTTCCTGATTTAATCAATTTTACCTGAACAATTAATTTTATTGGTTGATCATAGTTCTGTCCCACATTATGCTCCATTCTGTTTCAACAGTCAGTCCTGCTCCAATACCTGCAAGGAACAAAATGAATTTTTTTGTCTTGTTTTATTCTTTCTTATTCCACCTATGTAGGGAACCTCTTGTTGGGATGAGTTGTTTGACTTCTAGGTGTTTCCTTCTAATTTTTTAAATCAACATTGCTACTTTCCTAGTTTGGCATCTGTAGTTCAAAGAATGATCTAGGAGCATGAAAATTAGGGTCCTACTTTGCCTGTGTAACCAAGAAATGGTTAATAAATTGAAAGAAGAGGAGCTTCAGCTTTGGCCTATCTACTACCATTTTCTGACATCTTTGAGCAATTTGGTAAAAACGTTGTTTAATTTTCAGCAATGCAGGCGGATGTGTAATCTTTACCTTCCTGCCTAAAACACTGTGGCTGTTGCAGACGATGATACCTAGTTTAAATTGTCTGGCTGAATATCTTAGTTTTACTTTGCTTGTTTGTTTATCCTACGTAATCCACAATAATTTTCTGACATTTCAGGCGCCCTGGTCTCTTCACAGCCAGGCCTCTCTGCCAAAATTATTCAGTTTCTCCTTTTTCTAAAAGCTACCTGAGATACACTGTGCGTTATCCTCAGCTTTCGCCATAGCGTGAGTGGCTCCGACGCTACACTGAAACAGCGAAGGAAACATTTTCTCATGATTTTGTCTTTTTAAAATCATTTTAACCTCTAAGCTATAATTTAGGGAGTAATATCTCTATGGTAATGCATCACACATTTTAAATTCAAGAACTGTAATTTAATCTCTCTTTTAAGTAGAATTGATATGAATAGTTTTCATTTTTTAAAAATGCGTTTCTCTGTATCATGAAGTTATCATTAGATAGCAATTCCTGTTTAGCTATCTACTCCTCTCTTGGGGAATTATTATGAAGGACAGCTTTCTTCTGAATGGTGTGATGCAAGATAGTTCTTTTATTTGTGTGTAGTATGAAACATGTAGATATTTATATTAAATGTGCATGTTATTTGGAAATAAATGATTGAAAATGGAATGCAGTAGTTAATGGTAGTGAATTAGGTACGTGAGCACTTAATATTTTCTTTTTTTTTTCTGTACCTTTATTTCTTTCCCATGTTAAATGATACATAGCCCAAATTACCTTCATTGCTATTCAGAACTCTTATTCTTGTCTCAGATATACCTATCATCCTTCGTGTGTTGTATCTCTTCCCAGACCATTCCTATACATGCCCTAAGCAAGTTACATATGGAGTGTCATTTTTATGTGTTCATGTAATGTTTTACATTGTATATTTTGTTTCAATGCTTTTTTTCTTTCAATTTCTGAATTTTAAAGCCTTATATAGTAGGTAAAGTTCTTATTCTTTTAACTATGAAATATTTCATAATACAGATACATCACAATTTATTTTGCTAATCTTGGTGTTTAGTTACTTTCTGAGTCTTTAAAATTTTAGTAAATGTAACATAAGCATCACCGCAAATTTTGCACAAGTGGGTCTCTCTCAGATAGATGCTGCGAAGTGAAAATAATTAATTATAAGCATAAATTATAATTTTTGTCTTCTTCAATCTGCTATACAATTTCTTTATAAATGTACACATTTCCATTATTCAATGCTAGTTCATGTATTTACTCCCCGCTTCAACTCACATTCTACGACACTCACGGCAACAGTAAGTTGATGACTGGGTAAATTTTTATTACTAGGTAACTTCTCTCTTTTTCTCCCCGCTCCTTCCGTCCTCCCTTCTACACTTTCTCTATCCCACCTCTGTCATGGTGTCATGCAGAGTAGAAAGAAGCACATCATAGAAGCTTTATGTGTTAGTGTTTTAGAAATAAGCAGAGAAGAAAAAGTTAGGGGACAATCAATTTAAGTTTTAGCGTGAGTCAAAGGGTGTTTGAATTGTCATGAAGGGTGCCGAAGTGTTCTCTGTGTATAGCAAACAATTGGGCCTTCCTGGAAAGACTGTATGTATAGAAATAAATATTTTACAAACTGGGGTTATGATAGAAAAACTCTTAGGCACTAGTCAGATAGTTCAGACAGGTGAACTTGATTGAGGGCAAAAAAAGAAAAAAAATAGCACCAGAGAGACGCTCATATGCTGGCCTCGTTGTTGTAAGCGGGGAAGGAGGCGATAGTGACAAGCCCGGGGAATTCCGTCTCCCTCTACCGTGCAAACAGCTATGATTTAATACTCTGCGCTCCGCACTGAAGAACCAATTTTCTCCAGGTATGATTTTGTAACAGAATTAAAATCCTGAATAATTATGTAGAATTTCTTGATTTTTACATGTGGAAATTTTACCCAGAATTCTATATAATTTCTCAAACTTCAAAAGTGACCAAATTCTTGTGATTTGCCTGAGACCGTCTCCCTTTTAAAACTGAATATCCTGCATCCTCAGCAAATTATAAATTATAAAACTCTTCTCTGTTCCGTAATCAGTGTGGTGGTTGCTATGTGGACGCTTCAAAAGAATAAAACCCCTGGTTTGAAGGAAGAGTGTAAGAGATTCCATTACTATTATGAAGAATTAGGTGGAAGGATTGCTGGCTGGGGATGGAGAAATTGGTAGGGTCAGTATCATGTATATGTATAATTTGACTCAAAGAAATGAGAATTACACTTAAGAAGAACTAACTGCCTTGACATTTTGTTACATCTTTAAACGTTCTCTGAGCTTCCAGAAGTCAAAATTCACCATGAAGTTATTAGTTCCTTGCTGAAATAAGGTCAAGCAATACATTCCTTTAGTCTCAGTCACTACCCATCATACAGTCTTATGTTACGATTATTAAGGGCTGCTGTGTTGAAATGTTTATTCTATGCATCTACTTCCTATGTTGCAGAGGATTCCCACATATGTTTAGATTATCAACTACCACCAACTGCCAGCTCTTACATTTCTTCATACCCCACAGGGTAAAGCAAGAACAATAAGTTATTTTCAATAAGAGCAAGATTTAGTACTCTGATCTAAGGATTCCAGTTGCCTTGATCACCATAGCAACTAGGTGAAATTGTAATTTGTATAATACATTTGAAAATGATGTGTTGAAGAGGCCATGCCTAGAATGAACAGGAAAGAGAAAGGAAGCAGAAAAACATAAAATTTCAGATTTTTTTTATGGAATACTGCAAATGATTGAAATATTAGAACAGCAGTGTTGGCTCATGAGAAGTTTATTATGTAGAATAAAATGAGATCCAGAGAGATTACGTGATTTTTGTAAGGCCACTGAGTAATGAACTCTGGAGTTAAAGACGCTATCTCCTTCATTCGATGCTTTTCGAAAAATAAACATTTGTCACAAAAAGTAAGGGAATCTAATGTAGGGGCAGGCAATTTTGTCTTGTTTCTAAAAAAGCATATTGCACAACATATACATTGTGTTCTCTTTCTTTTGAAAGTGAATTCTGACATGAGGCTTTAAGTTGAAATGTGGTTGCAAAGTGAGGAGAGGCACTGGTGTCAGGAGTCAGTAGAGCATGCGCTGTTCAGCAAGCTGCCATGGACTGCACAAGTCTTGATTCTTCTAGAGAACTCTTGAAACCAACATGATACGTGTGTTACAGAGTTCATTCAAAGAATGGAAAAATATGTGCATTTATATACAACTACCTGAGACGTTTTTGAAGTTTTGTCCTCAGGGAGCATGAACTCTCTAGAAGGTAAAACACAACTCACATGCAGACAGAGCAGGCAGAGGTGAACAGAAAACACTTTAGACAAAGAGCAGCATAAATTTTACTATCTGGAAGACAGTGTGGTTTAGAGAGCATAACTTCTGAATATCACAACGTCTATTATATTCCATTTCCTGTACCATGAGTCTCTGCACTAACCTGAATTTTCTTCATCCTGTCATTGATGAGAGAGAGAGAGAGAGAGAGAGAGAGAGAGACTGCATTTGTTGCTAATATATCTATTGTTATACAAGCTTTTCCTGTTTTACCAGCCACTGTAAAATCTCCTTTCATTTTTTAGAATACTTTGACTAGTTTAGATGATTCACTTGTGGCATAAATCAAGACTATATCCCCATGGGATATAATCTATATATTATGTTCTTGTCAGGTTGATTGTCATAATTGCACATTTATGTTTTTAACAAGACATTAAATATCCCACTAAATACCCTAAATTATAGACATATCTTTTCCTTTCCACTTTGCAGCAGCAAGCAGATATTTTGGAGATAATTGGGAAGATTACCACTACCAGAATAGCATTTCTTTTCTTCCCCTGCTTATATGATGGCCAAAAGGATGTAATCCTTACATTTGATAGAATTTTTATTTTGTCCATTAGCAGAAAAATTCTCAACTTGGAAAACTAGACTTACAATTGCAAAGAGCAAAATCCCCAAATGTATCACTGGTAATGATGGTTAGAAAGATTCCTAATTCCAGCTTTTGATTTCTTCAACTACATATTTTATCTATTAGGGAAATTACTTCATATATAATATAGATGTGCCATATTGTTGTTTCAAGGTAGAAAAGATTTAAATTCTCAAAGCATCATTACCATTGAGTTTCTTAGGTATGCTTTACTGATGTCATTTTTGAAAATGCCTGAGAGACGTGGAGTGTGTTAGCATGAGTGGAGTACATGATCGCTTACATTTACTGCTCCTCCCCACAGGGAAGCGGATACTGTGGCACTCAGCACAGAGTGGATAGCTCAGAATCATGTGATCACTTCATAGGTGCCCAGATGCTTAATGTATGCAAGACTGTATCATTGTAGGTGCTGCTTCATTCATTCTTCCTTTAATCATTCATTTCATTAAATGTAATTTGACTAGTAAACCAACCTCATATACACAGCTCAATGAACTCTTTTTATTTTTTTGAAACAACAACGACAAAAAAATACAACCAAACAAAATAAAACAGAGTAGAGTCAATCCCAACAAAATAATGAACATGGTACATGACTTCTAAACAGGGTAAAAAGCACTCGATAATGGCTACCATAATGCCTCTTGTTATCTGCAATATACCTGCTCATAACATCAGGGATGTTATGAAACAAAATACAACAAAATAAAGCAGTAAAACAAAAACAAAAACAAAACAAACAAAGCCAAACAATGTAAATAATACAGAACTTTAAAATACTAGTAAAACAGCAGTGGCTACCATAATGCTTGTTATCTTCAGAATAGTTGCCTATACCTTCAGACATACTATAATTGAACAACACAGAGTAGAGTAAAATCAATCAAATGAAACAATGAAAGCCATACAGGGTTTCTAAACAAGGTAATTGGACATCCTTGATGGCTGCAATTATATATTTTGTTATCTTTAAAATAGCTGTCTATGCCATCAAGTATAAAGTCAAACAAATCAGAATAAAATGAAACTAATCAGAACAATGAAGACAATATGAGTTTCAAATCATAATAATACATTAACAGTGGCCACTTCCTTCACTTTTTAGATAATTTCTCCCCTTTGACTTTCCCAATATGTATTGTGCATTTTGGATCCACTAACACCTGTAGATGTTATACTAGGGAGACAACACAAAATTCACCCATGTGGCTCTGAACCATTTCATTCATGAGCATGATCACCAGTTGCTTCATGTTGTTTCTTCACTTCAGTTGACATCGCTTCAGTCATTTCAGATGTGTGATTCTCGATCTCCTCTGGGTTTACCTCTCATGGACTTGCACTGCTTGGGTTGGACACCAGAGATTGCCCTCTCCCTCTTCGTCTTGGCATATTCCTGTGTGGGAGTGTAGCTGGCCAGGGTCTGCAGATCTAAGCTGTTTAGGAACCTACCTGTAGTTGTCTGGAAGGCACGTGGGACTGGAACTCAGTCCAAGCAATTTCCACAGACATGCCCACAACCTGGTGCTGCCAGCAGAAGCAGGTAGCAGTTTTGGCCCCAGGTGTAACCTGCCTGACTCCAAGATGGAACCTGGCCAATCACTGTCTCCTGAGGGGGGTTCAAGTCCCCAGCACTCACCACTAGCCAGTGCTGATCTCCATGTCCACGTCTCTTTCCCCCCGCACTTCTTCGCAGAGACCCTTGGGGTCGACTGCCGTGGTGACTGTGACCGTGCCCACATGTCTCCAGGCTCAACAGCACTTCTCACAGGGTGAGTCTGGCTCCAGGCTAAGATGCTGCCAGCCACGACCTTCTTCATTTAAATTCTTCTTTTTAGTCTTCTTGTGGGCTTCAATTCATATTTGAGATTCTTCCTGGGTCCAGGGGACCCACTTCCTTCCTTCTTGTCCTCTCCATAATGTTGTATTCCAGCATCTGAGCTGTTTCTCTCAGAGAGACTGTTTAGTTTGCTGCTTACTGTTCCACCATCTTTGATGTCAGGCAAGCTCAATGAATTCTTTGTACGTGCTCACCTGAGTAAACATCAGGCTATAGGCTACTTGTATGACTCCGAATGCTACTGTGATGTTCATTTTAAGTCCATGCCTCTAACAGAGGGTAAATCTAAAGCATACATTATTTTAACCTATTCTTGAATATCATGCAAACAAAAGGATGAATCATGTCTTATTTTGTTCCTGACTTTTTTTGCTAAAGAAAATTTGTGAATTTTGTCTATCATATTATTCATGTCAGTAATTTTTTTATGAACACACAATGGTCATTTCAGTATAGATATTTTGTAATGTTTCTAAGATATGGGTCATTGTACATAATGTTATATTTTGATAGATTTATTTTCTCTGTTTTGGAGTATTTTCTGAGGAGTGGAAGTGTTGGAATGTGCTGCAGGTTTTTGTTTACCTTTTAATAAATTCTATATAATTGCTTTCCCAGCATGTGTAGCAATTTTCACTTCCAGTAATATTTGAAGGGTCCAGTTGCTCCAATTTCTTCCAGAGCTTTTTATTTTATTTGCCTGGCTGTGTGCAGTAGAATAACATTATGCTAATAGCTGCAATTTCATAATGAGTGGTGATGTTGAGAAAATTTTGATAAGTTTATTAGTCATTTGCTTAATATCTTTTGTGAAAAGATTGTCAAAAACACTCTTATGCTTTAATTAGGTTGTTTTTTATTACTGACATTTGAAGAATGTTTGTGCATTCTGAATGTAGATGTTGTCAATATATAAGCTGTTCTCAAATGTATTCTCTCAGTCTATGTCATGATTTTTCATTTTATTAAGGATGTACTTTGGTAAATATGTTTTTAATAGACAGGTTTTATTAAATTTAAGGGCAACTGCTTTTCATAATACATTCTCACAAAAGTGAAAAGGCAAGTCACAGACTTTATGACTATTAGATATTTCATCTACATATTTGTCTATTTTCTACTTACTGTATCTCCCCTTGTTTTCCTTTCACCTTATTTCTTATTGATTAGGATTTATAGGATAAATTATACTTTACATCTTCTAAAGATGTACCCTTTAGCTTTATTGATTTATCCATTGAGTTTATTTTTAAAAAATATAGGCACTATAGTGATATCTCACTGTGTCTTTGCTTTGTAGTTTCTTAATGACTAATGGTGCTGAATGCCCAATCTGCATAAATTCACTAGTGACCTTCTCTAAATATTTAAGGAAAGTAGGATTAATTTTAAACATTTCCATAGATTGCAAAAGGAGGAAAAATTCCTTTGGTTTTCTCAAGGTGCTATAATAATTACTCCAAAATTTGCAAAGTCTTTATAGGAAAGGACATTGCAGATGGGACTGGATGCCCTAATTGAGGTTGTAAGTGAAATAAGTGAAAAATGAAAATGAAGGCATACTAAGAGGAATATGGGAGGTAAAAACTGCATTATTCTCAAATAATGCGACTTTCATGCTAGAAAATCCAAAAGTAAATCTAAAACAGATCACATATTACAAGTGTATTAAATGGAATCTCTGGATACAATGTCATAGGAACATAAAACATGTGATACAATAATACCCTACACAGAAAAATGAGAAAACTGCTGAAAAGGTGCAATTTCATTTTTAAATAAATTTTATTTTCTAAGTTTTGTTTTTTACAAAATAATTGCGAAGCTAGTACAGAAGTCTTACATACACCTCCCACAAGTTTTTCTATTGTTATTAAAATCTTATGTTAGTGCAATACATGTGTTGCAAATAATGAGCCAATGTTGAAACAGTTATATTAAGCCAATTCCACATTTTATTCAAACTTCCTTTGAAATAAAACAACCTACTTACTCCACACCTTTTGAAAAACAGGTTTATCAGTTAGATTATAGCACTTGCATACTTTCATGTAGTTTCTTTTGTATATACTACTCATTCAAGAGTAATTTAGATTACAATTTCCCCACTTTTTTACTTTAAAAAGCAAAACAGAAAAAAGGATAGAAATGATACAGAATTTAAAAAAACCAGTAGAAAATAAACACTAGTGAACGCATTGCATATTGTTATTTTAGAAGTAGTTGCTCAAGTTACAAGGTCTAGGCACACATGAAGAAACGATCTGTCAATCAAATACTGACAGCACAAACTGTTCTTTTTGAAATACATTTGTAATAAAGTTAGAGTGTTTTACCATGTTCTTCATTCTATCTTTGAGGATCCAAGCTCATAATGATATTTTTCCACCATCTGATTACATTGGTTATACCGTATGAGTTTTGACAAACATTTCATATCACGTATCTACGATAACAGGATTATAAAGAAGAGTTTCACTGCCCTCCTAGTTACCCCAAGATCCAACTTTTTAACCCTTCTTCAGGTTTTCCTTCTTTTAAGCCCAAACCTACTCACATTTTTAACATCAATAATACAGCACTGTAGTTTTGGCTTTTTCATAACATTATATAATTGCTGTTATATTTTATACCTTTTAATAATTAACTCTTATTCCTAACAATATACATTTAACATTAATCTTTCTCTCCGTGGGTGGCTAGGTAATTCCATTATTTGAGCATCGTGGAAGAAAGAATTTTCCATCATTTCTTGTAAACATTAAATAATATTCTGTCGTAAGAGTGTACCACCTTTGTTTATTTTCTTTTTGAAGGACAATTAGGCTTCTGTTCACATCAACTTCACATTAGTACTAAAAGTTGAATTGTGTAGAAAGAACTCTACTGATACATGCACAAGATCTCTACTTATACTGAAAACTCTCTCCAACTAAGAGAAATTAAAGATCTAAATAAAATAAGTGATAAGTCCTATTTATAGATGTGCAGACAAGGTGCCATAAGAATACTAATTCTTCCAAAGTTAATCTATAAGTACAATAAATTTTGAATTAAAACCCCAGTTGTTTTCCAAAGAAATAGATTAATTTTTCTAAATTGAGATGTAAGTGGCAAAAAATAGCTGAAGTAATCTTGAAGAAGTACAAAGCTGACAGATTTACACTGCAAATATGAGAGTTTTTAAAATCTAGTAAATAATACACCATGATTTTGGCACAAAGATAGAAAATGTAGACAAAGAAAATGAGTAGCTTCTTGAAACTGATCTTCAGTTACTTGGTAACCTGATTTATAAGAACAGTGGAAAGGATGGCCTTTTGTATAATAAGACTATTCAAATTAGCTATCTGTACAGGAGAAAAATGCATCTGGGTTACTATTTCATGCTATATATAAAAATAATTTGCTGAAAAACTAAATTAAAAAGGACAAATGAGATCTGTAAAGGAATGTACAGCTGAAAAACTTTTACTTTGTGTTTAGCTAGGTTTTCTCAAACAACAAAATATTAATCAAGAAAGAAGGAAATCATAAATTCTGATATGTTAAAATAGAAAACTTTGGTAATTAAAAGACATGAATTTCAATTGAAATTGCATGAAGTAAGAAGGTATCGGTAGCACATTAGACTGAAGAATCATGTTTATCTTTAACTTGCAAAATTTAGTCAGATAAAAAATATTTTAGTAGAAAAATATAAATGATTAGAGACTTCACAAAAGGGATACGGTGTAAAAATTTGAAAAGTGATTCACCATGTTTATCAATGGAAAGATGCAAATTAAAATTGTAATAAAAATTATTACAAAACCATCAGAAGTAGTAAAATGTTAAAGGTGAGAAAGTACCAAGATTCTATCAGCATGTCAACCAAAACCCACACCACTTTGATAATGGGGGGGGTGGATAATTTGGTACAGATACTTTGAAAACTAGTACTATTGACTCAAGCTAAAAACATGTATAAGCTCTGTACTAACAATGACAAACATTGTTATGTACCCAAGAGAAATATGCAAGAAGTTTGAAAACCAACATGACATAGCAGGTTCATGATGGTTCTATCTTTTTAAGCAAAAATTTTAACACCTGAATGGAAAAAAACTGAATTCTATTCATAAAACAGCATATACTACTGAGATTAAAAATAAGCTTTCTGGAAAACTGCAAAATGGGGGACAGATCTGATCTTACGAACATGCTAAGTGAAAGTAGCCATGAAAGACTATTTTGAGGGGATGGAGTGAGCAGAGCTTCTGGGTGCTGTTCATGCTCTGGATGTGGTTGGGTTAGCGTTGGTTTGTAAAAAAGTCCCCAAGTTCCATGCTTACAAATAGTGTGCTGTCTCATAACCAAAATTTGAAAGTATACATACACAAAACTCCTGTGTTTGGCTGAACAATCCTCACAGTTTTTCTCTGCCTACTACAGGAGGTCTGGGCTCCTGCCACTTCGAGCCCATCAATTGTATCCCCACTCTTGCGCATCTCTTTGCCCTTTTGAGGTGCTGGTGTCTCCTTTCCTTAATGATTTGCCCATTGAACTTTCTTTCCTGCCTGTCACCAATCTAAACTCTTTCTTAGTTTTACCCAGGTCTGGGGTGCTGTGGGTTCCTTTTAGAGATTCTTGTTTTCCTGAACATTGAATTGGAGAAGATAAGTGCAAAAGGTAGTGAAGTTTTGCATTTATTAAAGGTAGGTAAAGACGTACACTCTGCAGAGTGAGAACAGGCCACTGAAGAGACAGAGAACAATGGTCACAATGTTAATGGCCAATGCCTTTTGTATCACCCAATTCTCAGGTTGATGCCAGATCTGGGCTTGTTATCACACCCAAAGGACTGAAAATAGGACTTCTGGGTTGGTACCAGGTGCAGGGCTTGGTCACCTGTGTCCTGGAGCTCCCACTGGCCCAGTCAGCTGGCCATGCCCTAATCTCCTGCCTCATTAGTACTGCAATTCATGAAAGAAGATACATTTTTCTTACTTCTTGTTATTTTGTCCTTATCTGCACACCACCTTTTTCTCATTTTCTTTGTGCTATTCTGCTGTACATGGGGGGGGGGATAAGATTTTGCACATGGTAGTTATCTAGTCATGCCCCTAAATGAAGCTTTAATATTTATAGAAAGTCAAGAACCACGAAAATTGTAGGAGCCAAGAGCTTATGTCTCCATGTCAGGATCTTTTGGAAATGATGCCCTCTAAGGAATGGGAGGGAAGAAGATGTAGGCAACAGCTAGTTTTATATGCCACTCACTGTATTGTGGAATCAGCCTTCTTTACTAAAGACAATTTGAATTTGTGTAGTGAGGGTGATTCCATATCATCACTTCCACAGATCTTTAGTCATTCCAAATACCTCTCCTCTATGAGCTCCAAAATTCATGTGCAAAGATGAAGGACATCCTGTATGCTCCCTTAGGAAGCCCTTTCTCTGCATTGTGAAGTACATGTCTAACTTTCATTGCCTCTCAACACAATTCATCTTATCTACATCATTTATTAGTAATTCAGTGTAAAATCCTTAAATGCTGTCGATAATTGTTCTCTGACAGAAAGTTACTTAAAAGCCTTTTTCAGAAAAAGGTGCCATTAATTATGCCCCCTTGGTTATTTTAATTTTCTTGTATTGCATTTTGGCAATGCACAATAAACATACATTGAAAAGACTTGAGACATTAGGCAACATAGATTGACTACTGCAATATTAAGGGATTCTGTGACAGTGACTTTGCCCATAAACAATGACAAATCTGGCAATTTTTCAAACAAATTGTTTTTTTCTCTCAAACAAAACAGAAACTATAAACACATTATCAAGATTTTTCTTTTATTTCATACATTTTCTCCAGTTCTGAAGAGAGCAACTTTTGTCTTAGACTAGGGAAAGATAGGAATTAATGATCTTCTGTTGGTGGATCATGTTATTCTAGAACAGAGAAGTAGTTCAAAGTGCTTCTACACTGAGTGTCTCTTACATATGTGATTTATCTTCTGGCAAATGTTCTTTTGTTCTTCAGCAGGAAAAGAGAAGCACTGAATGTCTTTTCCAGTGCACCTTTG
>RJWT010031485.1:0-14370 GCA_004365215.1 Cuniculus paca | reverse complement strand
GCTATACTGAAAAGAAATAATTCTTTGCTCTATGTACCACAATATTCTATTCATTTACCACATTCCCTTGACTTGATGACATTTTTCAGACATTTCTCAGACATTTCAAAACAGGCATACTAGAGAGCCTGAGTTCATTAATAATGTATCTTGTAGTTAAAACAAAACATGCTGGTGGACCAACATTAAGATCCAGGACTTCCCAAAGGAAGGATTTGCCTTGAAGTCCTGGGCACCTTACCTATGTCTCTTTTCCTTTCTGATGTCCTCCCAATCCTGCTGTCCCTGAGGATCCTAATGTTGTCCCCATGTTGCCCCATTCCTCAGGAGTGCATCCTACTCCTCACATGCTGTCTGGGGCATCTTTAGGTCCATCCTGTGCAACCTGATGTCCAAACAGGATTGCTACAGTGCAATCTCAACTCAAGCTGTCTTCGTGTGCTTCCTGTCGAACACTGCAGTATCGAATTTCACATGCTGAAGTGCAGACTGCAGGTTCTTTCCCCAGTTCCCCAAGGAAAAAAAATAGTGACAAAACACATTTATGAACATTTCCTTAATCATAAAGTAAAACATCAAAACAATTAATTATTTTTTAAATGATGACCCCTTAAGGGCTTTGGGGTTTCTGGCTCTATTTATTATCTTTTTATTCAAATAATCTTTAAAGTTTTGAAATAGTAAACATGATTACTTTTGTAATCAGGAAAAGATAAAAACAAATCTCTTTTCATCTCTAAAAAACAAAATAATTAATTTCAAGGTGTGTCACAGTTAATGGGTTGGGGTAGGATGGGGTAAGATGACTACACTGTTTGACTACCTTCATTTCTAAAATATTTTAAGTAACGGAATGCAAATGTCACAAACAGTGACTGCTAGCAAGTCATAAAGAGAAAATTTTGTTCTCTGTAAAAATTCAGAATTTCATAAGGTTATATTCTGAATTTTCCATTTTGATATGATAGAGTGAAATCCTATGTTGAGCAAATTCATTTACCTTTTAAACTTTTCTAAAATGCATATGCTGACCATTATGACAAAACCATATTTGTTCAGGATTCTTTTGGCTGCTAATCATAATTCTATTTAAAGAAGGAATTTGGCTTTCATAGATCATAATACACTGCGACCCCAGATGATCTCTATGAGGACATTTGCAGCATGGGTTTAACCTAAAATATAAAACATAGTGGTGTGATTTGATCTGTCTTTTATTTTCCTACAGAACAGCACTGAGTTTTCATCAAGAAATACACAAAGTAATTTTAAATGTAAATGTATGTTCCAAAATGCCTCAAAATACGTTCTTAATTTTGACATGAAATTCTTGAAGTAGAAGTCTTTGAATTCAGTATACATTACACGCTCAGCCATGATACATTTACAATGAGTATATGTGATCTTTGCTGTCTTTCCATAAAGTAAACATTTCAAAGTAGCTAACCTGCCATTCCATGTGCTACACGTGTTAGACATTAACTAATGTGATTTTTCAGGCATCTCTTCCATGTGACACATTTAGGACTAAGTGCTTGTGAGGGTCTTGGTTCCGAGAGCCACAATTATAGGTTAGAGCCTATTCTCCCTTTTTATTTGTGGTTCAGTTTTAATGTGGTCATGGTGCATAATCACATGATTTACAATCAGATGAACTAACCACTGACTTATGCCTCACATAAGCATTATAAATTCATATGCATACCTTCCAGATGCATGGAAAATGCAGACATTTTCATAATGGATTATTCAGACCATTTTGAATGAGGAGAAACCAATCCAAAGCAAAAACAGCTTTTACATATGGCATCCATAGCTGTAACATTATTTTGCAAAAGGTATCAAATGAAGCAAAGATGTCCTTGACAACACACACACACACACACACACACACACACACACACTATTTAGAGCTGAAGCTGTGAAATTTAGAGGAAACCTTTTGCTTCTAACCATCTTTGCTACAGAATTCTTCTCACTAATTGCAGGGTACTCCTGCTTTGTATGCAGACATCTGTACTGTGACACACCCTATAATTATATTAGAAGACATCACTCATGATTTTGTTGATAGTCTATTATAGCTAAATACTTTGGGTGGCAAGAAGAGAACTGTATTGTTTGGATCTTGGAGAAAAATGGTGAAATTTTCAAGGCAATAAAATTGTCCATAGAACATACCAGGCAAGGATTCTATAATAATGTTTCATATTCTTTCTTCGCTGTTCAGAAAGATCATTTTAATTCTATGAAAGAGAAAGGAGAGAAGGAATGCTTCACAGGCAGGATTATTCCCTACAGCACATATTTGAAATGAGTCATATTTGCCATCACCCTAGCCCAGGTCCTTATCACCTCCTGGTGATTCACTTGCAAAAGTATTTTAATACAAAAGCTTTTAACAGACTGCCTCAAAATCCCTACTCTTCAATCTATTCTGATATCTAAATATTGGCTCAGTCTTATCACACCTGTTTCCATCTTGTTACATGTCCTCTCAAAAACTTTAATGGCTCCACTCCTACTCCTTAGGCAGAATAGTGATCAGATAGCTTACCAAGGTTTCATAAGCCACCTGTTTTTCTAACCATTTCCATTCCTGTCCTGTTCCTTCCTGTCATGCCACATCAACATAGTGTTTAGAATCACCTCGGCCTTCCTAAGTTCAGATTGCTGGGATTTGAGTTCTAGTGTATCATTTACCAGATACAGGAGTTGAAGTATTTTAGCAACTCAAAGGCTTCATATTTTTACCTATAAAGTATGTCTAGTAGCACCACCCACATTTTAGGGTTTTAATGATATTTTAATATAAATTTACATGGGAAGTGTTCGTAAGTGTCTGACACAAGAGTAAGCTTTTAAAATGGAAAGTTATATTATTGTTGTGTTATTTATTGGAGGAAACACACCAAGAATCTTCTGGTTGAATCTTTTGTATAGAAGATTATTAATGAGAAAGCCATGTTTTTATTATTTTTAGAATTTCCATATTTTTAAACGGCTTTTACTACCTAGCAGCTTGATGTTCCCATCTATTAATGTCATCTACCCAGTCCCTGAAGGAATTTAACCAGAATTCTTTGCCCAGGTAAGCATTATTCTACCCATCTGCAGTAAGTTGAGTAGTGTCTTGCTCCCCTGCAAACTTCATGTGCATGCTAAATTTTACAATGAAACCTTATTTACAAATAAGGTCTTTTATACATGCCAGTTGTTAAGAATCTTGATGTGAAATTACCATGAGTTTACAGTGGACCTTAAATCTATTGACTGTTGTTTTAAGAAGAGGAGCAGAAGACAGAGACAGAGAGGAATGAAACCTGAAGATGGGGGAAAGACTACCTTTTCACATCTATGAGTCAGGGAACACCAAGAATTACAAGCAACTACCTGGAGCTTGGCAAAAACATGGGGAAGTTTCTCATGTAGATTATCTAGAAGGAACAAAACCCGCCCATATCTTTATTTCAGATTACTGGTCTCCAGGATTGTAAGACAATAAACTTCTGTATTTTAGAATGTCCACTTCGTGGTAATTTGTTGTAGCAGACTGAGGAGATTAATAGGTTGATCATCATCCTGTCCATCCTTTAAAATTTATTTCAGTTTCCATCTGTGTGGCAAAATCTTCACTGATTAAACATGGCCTGATAAAAAACAATAAAATGCTCCCCCCCCTTTTTTTTTTGTCTTTTTGAGACAGGGTCTCCCTATGCATTTCATGTTAGCCTTGAGCTCACTTTGTACCTCAGGCTGGTCTTGAACTCACAACAACGATCCTCCTGCCTCAGCCTCCCAAGTACTGGGATTACAGGAATGCACCACCATGCCAGGCTCTGTTTTGAATCTTCACTAAAACATACTAGCTCCCCCAATCACTTGGCACTTACCTTCCCGTCTCATTACCCTTACATTTATTAGAGTGACCTCAATACTGTGTATCAGTAAATAATCATTTGATTGATCAAAATCTCTTCTGAAATTTTGAAAAATTATGTTTTTACACATATATAAGTAGTACAAATTAATTCCACAGTCTATTGGATTTCACTGTGGTATTTTCATATATGCATATAACATATTGTGAATAATGTGGTTCTCTATATTTGTAGGAAAATCTAGAAAAAAGTCAAAACCCAATCAACTTTAATTATAATAATCCTTCATCAAGATGTTTTTAATATAAATATTTTATATTTAAAATGATAATAGATTTTCAGTAATTTCATGTGAAATCAACACCCAGGAATATACATATCAAATATTCCAATGCAGAGGCCTAGTCCCAAAACAAACACATATGTCCATCATAGTGTAGTCATTCTTTAAAACAGGATTTAGTTGGCTAAATTATGATCTGTTAAGGTAATAGTTTTTCTCCTCTCAGATGAAAATATTTGCATGCATGAAAATATGCAAATAGAATTTACTCTCTACTTAATATGGCAAGTGTATTGGTGAGTGTTTCACCTAGTTAACAATGCTTAAAGACAATGACCAAGACTATAGGTTTGATCTCTAATGATCTGTTTAGTTTTAGTCTATTTTCTAGCTGCAGACTGTTCCTTTTCCCACAGCTGGCTGATTCATGCATTTGTGGTGACTCATAGAAGTGACCTAACCAATACTAGGTCAGTTGTATCTGCTTTGTGTTGAAAGGGCAGTCAGTCAAGAAGGTGCATTACTGGAGAGTCGGTTATAAAGGACTTCAAAGACTGAAGATAAGGCATCTGACACTTGAAGCTAGGGAGGTTAATCTTGGTGTAAACCGAAGGCTTAGGGCCAGAAATAGATGGGAAGGTGGTCAGATATAAAAACACAATGCAAGACTTGGAGGGTGAGATTTGGAAAGAAATTAAGAGTCATATGAATCAGTAATTAAATAGAAGTATTAGGAAACAAAATAAAGATGTAGAATGCAACATATACAGAAACATAAGCTTGTGAAATAATTTTGAATAGAGAAGCTAAAAGACACAGGGATCATGTGAAATGAGAATGAAATATGCAGCCACATAGTTTCATCAGTGGAGATAAGTCTCTTTAATGAGACAAAAAGGAATGCAATTATACAGTCTCAGATTCTGAAATTGTAGCTTGTGGAAGTAGTGGGAGTCTGTGTTTATGATCTGTGCCTAGTAAGATAAATTGACCAATAAGTACAGCTGGGATATGTTGCCCTCCAGTCTTCTTTGATTGTTATCACCTCGTATGTGCCTGAGTTTCTCTGGCAGACACAGTCCCTGATTCCCATGAGACTGTAGGTGGACACGTGGCACTATCAAAGAACAGTGTGATCCATGCTTTGATAGAGGTTAACACTGCATGTAAAGGAGTCCGTTTCTAATCCTGGGATTGAGTAAGAAAAACATTCTAGATGAGATGATAGTTCAGATAAAGGAGACTCTAAAATGTGGGGGAGTACATAAGAAGTAGCTTAATGATTCCATTTATTTATTTACTAAGTATTTATTGAACCATGTATTACGGAGGGCTTGGAAACCTTACAGCACTATAATCTAATCTGAACCCTGCAATCTAGTGTAGAAAACCAGTGGCCATCAAAACAGGATCAGTATTTGCTTTGTTTTCCATGTTGCTCAGCATGTGCAGTGCCTGCCTGGCAAGCACAAGGCCCTGAGTTCAACCCCTGTACCAATAATAAAAAACAAAAATCTTTCACTTAGGAAAAATAAAACATTCATATTAAAAGTGGAATGGCAATAGAGCAAGTGCTTTAGCTGATCATAATTTTCAGATCACCTTATCACAAAGCCTGGCTAAAATATGGTAAAGACTGTTACATTACTGATTGAAATGTGTGTTAATGTCATAGTCCATGCCTGAGTGTAAAGATATTGCTAATATGTTTACAGGCATCTGAAATTGATGGACATTTCTATGAGACAGCATTGAACTTCACTTGAAGTATTATTCTCCACTATAGTGTTTTTTAAATAAACTTTCAGAAAATATTAAATTAGAGGAGAAAAAAATGTGTTGCCTTAAAACTTTAAAATATTTTAATGGAGCCCTTCATAATGTAGGAATAATCTGAAACTATCTTTTCTTGTGAAGATGTAATGTCTAACATACATCTAAAAAGCTCTTTCTCCCTATTTACACAAATGTTCATATGCACAAAATATATGTGCATCATGAAAATATACTTCTAGCACAGAGTAGAAAGGTTCATACTATCATAGTTTAGAATGTCATTAAGTATATGAGAAAATAATCTTGAGTCTTTGGCATAGTAAAATTTAGAAGCAATATTCTATTACTCAACAACTAAATTTATTAAAGGTAGATTTCCAAAAACAAATGAATTATACTGAAGCTTGGATATTTGTCTTTAAGACTATATTAAATTCCTCAAAGGATTTTTGTAAAAATCAAAGAGTTACTCATAATAAATTAAATAATAGGTTGACATATTTCTCTATATGCAATTAAAAAAAGATATATCTTTCTTTTCAGACTAGTATAATTAAAGGAAGGAGGTATCTTGCTCGAATAGTAAGATACTTTGGGGCTGATGAATAAAACTACTAGTTCATCAACTCTGTACCAAAAGAGGCAGAATTTACATGAATGAAGACTTTGATTTAATTCATCTAGAAT
Organism: Cuniculus paca; assembly: GCA_004365215.1. NCBI lineage: Eukaryota > Metazoa > Chordata > Mammalia > Rodentia > Cuniculidae > Cuniculus > Cuniculus paca. The sequence continues at coordinate 7,743 of RJWT010031485.1, read as the reverse complement.
TCAGATGTTTCTGAAACTTGGATTCATGTAATTATCCAGGTGGAAAAATAGAAATATGAGAAACCATGACAACTAGTATAAGACAAAGAAATAAAATAACGCCATTCCACTCACTGGCAGAATTATAAACGAAGCCAAGTCTTGATGCAATTGAAAATTTGGTATGATTTCTAGCCAGAAAAATCACAGCAAAGTTTTAAAGATTATTTTAAAAGTTCGTTGCTTATTGTGAAATTATTTTGATCAATTTATCTAAATTTATTATGATTTCTAAATGAAGACAAGCTGCATTTGGTCATTTTTTTTCAATTAATAACTTATACATTCATATGTTATTGGACCTTGTTCTGTGTAATCCAGTCTGCCATGGTTGCTTACATGATAGCTAATTCTCAAAAGTACTGGAAAGTTTTCTTTTGTACAATAATTTTTCTTTTCATGTCTTCTGTCATTGCTCTTTCCCACATCTCTGAGTGGAACACTACTTCTTAAAATTTTGGCAAGTGTGTTCCAACAGGTTGATCTCTATTACACTTCATCACTTCTCCTAAAAAGTGAGCTAATTATGTTCTTTCCTTTTAAAGTGTTTGTTGAGACATTCACACGTGTTGCTCAGCAACTCCCCCAAACTTGCTAAAAGCATGGGCCTGTTTTCATGCTCTGGAATTATACTTGATGTTGGCACTTGGTATCAATCACAGATGAACATGAATGTCATCATGTCATTAGTAAACCCATAAAAGAAGCAGTCTCCATGTTTATAGTAGATTTTGAAAGGCATTAGATAGCTTCAATGAAAGGGGAATACTTGAGCCAGAACACACGTTCCACAGAAAAATACGCAAGAAATCAACTCCCTAATGAATTTTGTGTTCATAAGATTTGTATTTTTTTTTTTGTAATTTGGGAGTAATTTTAGGGTCTCTGACTAATTTTCACTCTGTGGAAGTGATTTAAACTACTTCCTTGGAGTATTTAGAAAAATTATTTTTACTTGCATTAGTTTAAAATTAAGTTTGAAAAAACTCTTTGGTTTTCTTTCTCAACAAATTAAACAGTTAGGCTAAGAAGAACTCCAAAGAGAATATCAACACGAGAAAAAAAAGCAAAGCAAAAAATTAGATAACCTCTTTTCTTTGTAAAAACAGAGGGAGAGAAAGAGATATCACAAGAAGTTGGCTGGTGTAATCAGTTACTGCATTCAAAAAGGAAAAGTGGACTTATCAAGACTATATGTGAAGAAATAAATTTAACTTGCCAAACATTTGATAAAAACCAATATTCTAAATAACAAAATCAATAAACAGAAGAACAAACCACCAGAAAATAATTAATATCAAATACAGAGGAAAACTTTCACGTTGACAATAATGCTTAAGAGTAGAGAAGATCGTACATCTATAAAACAGGTTGCTGCTATGAAAAAGAATCAAAAATCTACAAAATCGAAATCATGTTGTAGCAAATGGTCTAGATTTATTCTCTTGTTCAACTCTATCCAACTCCTCTGTAGCATGGCCTATTGCATGATTGAGAATGGAAGTCTGTATCTCTTTGTCTCTTCTTTTACTTTTTTGTGTGTGACCACAGGGAACCACTCAGATTGCTTCAAACCTGAGGGTCATCTAAGCACACTTGAAGATATGACCCCACTTGTCTAGCACAGGTAAACATGCATACACTGGTTATGGCACCATACAAGAATGTAAATATGAGATAACAACCTGTATAAGAATTATACAATAAAGATACAGATGGTTCTTGTTCTGGCTCTCTGCTCTGCTCCATGCTGTCTGCTGTTGTGGTTAATGTCTTGCACATATTTGTTCTTTAACCTTGGGACCTCATCTGTGAAAATCTCCCTTGGGCCTCCCTAATTCAGCTGACAACTGGTGTAGTCACTGAGGTGAGTGATTCCATGGAGGCTATGGAAACAGCTCCCAAAGGTGACGGAGAGCCCTAGTGAATGGCATAAGCCACCCCTGCCTCACCATGGATATGTGTAGCCATGTTCTTGGCAACTTGAAAGGCCCCAGAGGACTGGGAAATACTTGGGAGCCTGGAAATGTCTTTCAAGCTTTGGAAGTGATAGACAGAAAACTTCTTCCCCCTCACCATGAAACAGGGGGTTGGGTGGCTTGGCTATTTATCACTCTCTTCTGCTGTGTAAATCAAGAAGTGGATGGCCTTGTCTGGAAAGTAGACCAGCTGTAGCAGATAGAGAAGGACCTTGAGCTATTGCTGGCTACTTTGGCACTCATGTTGTAAGGCATGGGAAGAACTGCCTCCTCCAGAAATGTCTCCAAAATTGTAAGTCCTCTTGCCTGAGAGAATCCTCTGGAAAAATCCCCTAGTTTTGCATGGTAGCCTGGCTATTCGTCAAAAAGTGGAGGCAGAGGAATTCCTAACCCTGGGAGGAAGGCTAGGAGGACCACCTTCTTTTACCCAGCACACAATGTACAGGACCTATACAGCTGTGAAGCTGGAAAAACAATTAAAGCAGAACGTGGGTGAAATAGTGCCTGTGTGGCTGCTGTGGCTGTGCAATGGTGGGACTAATAACATGCAATAAAGTGCACAAGGGATGTTGAAAATAGCTAGTATAGCCAGTACCTTCTCTATGAGACAGGTTTTGCAGAATGTGCAGAGGACAACGACAGAAGCAGAAAATCAGACTATGATACTCTAGTTGATGGCAGCAGCTTCTCTGGTTTGGAAGAGTCCAGGTGACCTTCTGGAGCAAGTCACTACCTAGACTTGATAACTGTGCTACATGAAATGGGCATGAGGCAGATGATGTTTGCACTGCAGTACCACAGTCCAAATGAGGAAAAGCTGACAGTACATATGAAGGACATAATCCTGGAAAGTAGGCTGGCTGACATGTTCAGGTCAGTGGCAGCCCTCTTAGCCCCCTTTATAGATCATCCAATCCACAATGCTGTTGATGCCTTGGACATTTGGTGAAAGTAAAGCACCAAAGTAAGGCAAGATCTATAAAAACTGTACTGGCAAAGGAGAAAAAGAAGGGGTACTCCAGGCCAGCAAGGTCATCCCCCCAAGGACAGGCTGTGGGGTCACTGAAAGCTGGTCAGCCTTGGTTCTGGATGAACCTGATGGTTGCCAGCCTAGCCACAGATAAGTTATATGGGCAGCCTTTGGATGTGTTGCTGACTCTGGAGGCAGTTTTGCCCTGAGCAGCAATACCAGCTGATGGGTCAGGGCCAGAAGGCCAAAGCATTCCTGACGAACCTGGAAGAAGTGACACTGGCCTCCTTTTACCCTGATGAAGAGGAGGGCATGAAACCCAGGTCTTGAGGATCCTGGGAGACCAGAGGCCACATCTGAAATTGACTATTTTCTGGTCCCCAAAGAATGTGCAGTGTGTACTAGTACTGGTGGATACGAGAACTGAGTCAATGCTAATATATGGCAACCCAGGCCATTTTATGGGACCTACCACATGCACAGAAGGATACAGAGGTCGTGACATTGTGGTCCAGAAGACCCCGGTGACTTTGGGTATCAGGCATTTGCCCCCATCCCTGTATGATGTTTCTCTGTCCCCAGTTGCTGAAAACACACTGACAGTGGACACACTGACTAATACTTGGCTGAAGACCATGCAGGGAGAATTCTGGTTCTGAATTCAAATGGTAAAAACCATAGTCTGAGGCTGTCCACAGCAACACACCACTGGTTCTCCCACAGGTCCCGTGTGTTGTGAACATGATGCAATCTGTGCTATCTCTTTATGGCCTACAGGGAAGGGCAAGATGGCACAGACTGTCTTGAAATTGGAAAAAGCAGAAGTGATACTCCCTTCAAAGTGCCCTTCAGTATGAACCATGCAGAAACAAGAGTGATTGTGGCAAAGTCGCATCCTGATGCTGGCAACCAGGACCAATTTGCCTTCATCTAGGAGGGCTGGCAATAGACCTTCTAGATGTTGCCACAAGGCTATTTGAATAGCCTAACTTGTGTTATGGACTGGTGGCCTAGGACTTGTCCACCTGGGCCAAGTCATATTCTGTGTCACTGTTTTGTATTGATGATACTATGTTAACCTCTGATTGCCTTGCAGATTTGGAAGTCACCACACACAGTCTGATGGAAGCTTTGTTGATGTGGTAGTGGGCCAATTTGTTGATGTGGTAGTGGACAAAGACAAGGTCCAGGGAACTGGCTTGTCTGTCAAGGTTTTGGGTGCTATATGGTCAGTAAGATGAGACCCATGACAGTATGCCAATTACAGGCATATGTGGGCTTGCTAGGTTTATGGTGAGTGTACTACACTTAGCTACCCTGCTGTGCCCTTTATACCAGATGACCAAAAGGGGCACAGCATAGGGCTGGAAAGATGTAGCACAGCTTCTTGCTTGATAGATGCAGCAGAAGCTGCTTTACATGACTCAAAGAGGACTGTTGCACAAGTGTAAACCCTATGGATCATTGACCCTATCCTGCTATTTATCCTAACAGTCATTGTGGATGATGATGGACCTGGCTGAGGCCTTTAGCAAAAATAAGAAAGTAGAAGTATCCTGTTGGGTTTTGGTCACAGTTGTGGAAGGGAGCCAACAACTGGCATTCCCTGATTGAGAAACAGGAGTGCCATATGCTGCTCTGCATACGTGTGAGAAATCACAGGACAGACAGAGTGCTGGGTATGAATGTGAACTGCCCATTCCAGGAGTGGAGTGGCATGCACTCCAACTCCCACACATTGGGGGTTGTGCCTCCAAAAAATGGGCTTCTTTCTCAGCTAGCTTGTTGGAAGTCAAATGGCAACAGTTTTGGGGTCAGTGATGTACACAGCCCAGGAACATGTCTGGGAGGATGGACTACAGGACTTGACCCCTAGTCCCTATTCACAAAGGAAAGAGGAACCTCCAGCTGATGCTGGAAATAATGATGGGTCTATCCATGACCCAGCCCTGCAATGGGTAGCAGTCACTGTTCAGCCCAGAATGGAAATACTCTGGTTTGAAACTAAAACAGGCAAGTCAAGCCAATGGCAAGAATTGTAATTGTGGGCAGTGTGATTGCTTGTGATGCATGAAAGAGATGCCCTACACGTGTGCACAGAGAGTTGGGGCATCTTGAGGGGGTTGATGCTCTGACTGCTGTCTTGGGCAGCTCAGGAGTAACGGATAGAGCACTTGCATTTCTCCTGTTGGGTACTGACCTGTAGTGAGACATATGCGAGTGTGACCAAAAAGCTGACCATATTAAGATATCATGGTTCAGTACATAAATCCCTCCTCTCACTGGGAAATGACAACAGATGCATTGACCACTAAGAATAGTGTCTGACCAGAAAAATTGACTGCTGCATATGGGATACTGCTAGGAGGAACATCTGACCAGAGACAAGGACCATAAACTTAGACCTCCAGGTTGAAGCCTTGCTCAACATATGGCCCACACCAGAATTTGATGTTGCTTATGGATGAAACTGTTCAAATGAAAAAAAAGTGGTTTTACAAAACCACACGGTTCTTGATTTGTTAACTACAATGCAAGGAGTTACTTGTGCCTGGCTACATATAGAATGTTACATTTATACACCCCCAACTTCTGAGGGGGTGGGATGTGGAGAACCACTCAGACTGCTTCAAAGCTCAGGGACACCCAAGGACACGTGAAGACATGACCCCAATTGTCTAGCACAGGCACACAGTGCAATATAGTTGTGTAACTATGACTTAGCACAGGTAAACACACATGTGCTGGTTACAGCACTATACAAGAATGTAAATATGTGGTAACAACCTGTATAAGAATTATACAATAAAGATGCAGGCAGTTCTCACTCTGGCTCTTTGCCCTGCTCCATGCTGTCTACTTTTGTTGCTGATATGTTGCATATATGCATTCTTTAATCTTGGGATCCCACCTGCAAAAATCTCCTTTGGGCCTCCCTGAACAGGCTGACAGGGACTTAGCTAGTTTCTTGTAAGGAGACATAGGGTGTGAGATTTGGAAGGCAGACATGAACATCCTGAGGTGGAGGCTACACTTTAGCTACTTTCATTGTGTCTTCTGGAGAGCATAAAAAATGAGCATTTGTCTTTCTTGTAGTAGCTTAGCACAGGTCTAAATGTCTGTTCTCTAGATTCATAGGCATTCAATAGCAGCCTGTGACAAGTGTTTACTGGTATATGTAAGGGCCTACATGGTCTTGTAGCCAACAGAAAATATAATGGCTCCATGACCTTCAATTATTTCTGAGTATTTGGACTTGAAGCCAGCAATTCTTGTGGAAGACCCCTCATACTGGCAGAAGTAGTGGTCTCCTGCCTGATCAGTTCAACCACGTTGTTTCCCAGAATTTCCAATTATATCCTTCTCCCCCTGAACATCAGCTGATTTTGTAAGCATTAAGTCTCATCTATTAATTTTATATTTTGTTCTTTAACCTAGGCAGGTGTAACTGAATCTGAGTCATATATGTGGTCATCTAAACTTCATATACAGTGTTTGGTTTAAAGATGAATCTAGATTTATTTGAAAATTAAATTCATGAACGTCAAGATCAAACTAACCTTTGAAATGTAGCATAAAAAAGACTTGGAGCTAGAAAATAAGAAAAAAGAAGTGGTGTTGGGAGCAAAGCTATCTATACTTCGAGTATCTAGGACAAGCTCATTGCTTCTCATAAGTTGAGCAGGGATCCATGAGAAGTGTACACAGCTCGGGGAACTGACACATGAAGTTGTTTGGCCTTCCCCAAAATAATATAGACAACTCCTCTCTTGCTCCCCATGTAACCACCAAGGCATGATGTTTTGTCAAAGATTAGATGTTCTTCCTGTTCTAGATTTTACTCTCCCTTTAAAATTCTCTGTAAACAACTATTTCTGCTAATCAAATAAATAAATACACTGTAGTTGTTGGGAAGTCTTTTTTTCCATCATGAGAGGGACTGCACCTAACTTTGGCTTTCTGACTATATTCTTCATTTCTTCACCCACCACCATCCTCCCTCCAGAATTTCAAGAGTTGTGTTGGACATGGCAAGGTGAGGCATAAAAAATAAGGATAGGTTGAATATTCCTCATGTGAAATGCTTGGAACTAGAAATGTTTCTGATTTCTCACTTTTTTCTAATGGATTTGAGAATACTTTCATATACAAAATAAGATATCTTGAGATTGCTATCCCAATTTAAAGGGAAAAGTCATTTCTTTCATTCACACCTTATACACATAAAAAGGTAATTTTATACAATATTTTCAGTACACCTGCATTGTGACTGTGATCCATTAGATGAGGTAAGGTGTGAAATTTTCCATTTGGGCCATCATGTACTCATGAAGTTTCAGATTTTGAAGAATTTTGGATTTTAGATTTTCATATTAGGGATGCTCAACCTGTACTACAACTTTCCAACAGAAGTTCTAGAGGACAGGTCTAGTAAAATTCAAGGGAATGCTAATAGAAATAAAATAAATTCCCTCAATTGAAAGCAGTGTGTGTGTGTGTGTGTGTGTGTGTGTGTGTGTGTATTTTCTAAGGTGGAAGGGAAAATTCCAAAACTCTCCCGGAAATTAAATGCTATATTTATTTTTTAAAAAATGACATTTTCACACTTCTTAGCAACAGTATGGAGTTTTAGGAGACAATAGGTAAACTAGCTCCAATGTTCTAATTAAAAATCTTTTTTTTTTCTGGCACTGGGGATTGAACTCACGACCTTGCGCTTGCCGGGCAGGTGCTTAGACCGCTGAGCTAGATCCC
>RJWT010031484.1:0-14375 GCA_004365215.1 Cuniculus paca | reverse complement strand
ACATATTTTTTTTTCAAGTTTGCATCCTAAGAATCACGTCTTGGTTTAAATTCAGTCTCACAAATGCTGTATCAAAAGTAGGACAGGTATTGATAAAACTAGGTAAACTTAAGGCTCTCTCATACTGTTAAAATAATTGATCAAAACCAAAATTAGTTGCATCCTCGTCTGCTGACTAGTAATTTTGATATCTTCCTTCTACAAAACACAATGCAGTTTAAACAAGCTATGCAGGATGTGTGTGTGTGTGTGTATGTATGTATATGTGCATGTGTGTGTGTGTTGTGTGTATTTTCTAGTTCTTGACCTTATCAGTAACTACCCAAGTGATTTTTAGTAGGCTGCTGGCTTTGTTTGGATCTCACTTTTCTTATTTATCAAATGAGGATGTTGGATTTAAAGAAATGCATATAGAATTTATGGAATTTTAAGACAGTGAAAGAGCTAATTCTATTCTTACAATTTACAGGTGAGGAAAACTGGCCTCTTTCAACTCCAGAATGAATTCTTAGAAGAGCATAGGGCTTCCTAAATCAACCAGCTCTGTGTGTGTGTGTGTGTGTGTGTGTGTGTGTGTGTGTGTGTGTGTGTATGCAATGTGTGTCACTGGGGATTGAACCCAGGGCTTTATGGATACTCTCCAAGTACTTTGCCACTGAGGTACATCCTCAGCCCTTTTTAAATTTTATTTTGAGGTGTGGTCTCATTAAATTGCCCATGCTGGCCTGTAATTTGTGATCCTCTTGCCTCAGTTTCCCAAGTAACTAATGAGACCACAAAACAAAAGGGCAAAAGACAAAAGCCTAAACAAACTAAATAAACTGAGTAAACTAAAGGCAAGGTAAAGATGCGCCTCCATGTATATGGCAACTGCAAAAAACAAAGAACTGGTGGACTCTGCTGGAGAAGGGAAAGCTTGTGAAGCAACAGCAAACAGGGGCAAACCTAGGACATTTTTACACATCCTCTGCCCCAGTGAGCTGTATGTCAACTTTTAGATTCTGACTCTTCGTTGGCATCCTCTTGCACCCCTCATCTAACTAGGGATTTTCTCTGTTCCTTCTAATAAACCACACACTCCAGTCTGTTCCCCACTGCTCACTCTTCTGGCCTGTCCTTCTGTGTTTCCTTAGAACAAGAACCCAGAGGGGAAGAAAGCTGATTACACTAGGGTTGCAGCATGTGTCCTCACACCCAGATACTACTCAGCTGTCCTGAGCACTGAGGTTATATTGTAATCCCATTTCTACCAGGTACCGACTGTGTAATCATGATTCACTCATATAATTCTCTGGACGTTAGGTTCCTGATCTGTAAAACCAAAACAACTGGACTAGGGATCATTTCGTATTTGAAAAATGTGGTAATTTGAGGAAGGCATCTTTAAAACTGATGTCTTTGCTACCACTGGGAAACAACTCAATGGAATAAAGCAGGGTCTAACCCCCAAAGAAACTGATGTCAAGGAAGGTTAAAAGTACCTGTTGAGAAAACACATTCATGTTGGGTGGATTTGTTTCTGAGCACTTGCATTTGAAAATTGCTTGATTGGGGGGCTGTTTTAAAAATAATAGCAAATATCCCTCACTGTAGGCCCAAACATACTGAAAAAGAACCTATCAAGAGAAAGAACTTTTAGAATTAATTTCCCATATCTCTGGATGCTACAAATCAGAAAAGCACTGGTAGGTCCTTCAGCCTTAATTAGTATCACATTATAACTAGTCTCAGTATTTTTCAAGTGAGCATCAGAAGTTTCACAATCTATTTAATACACCACATTCCAAATATCTGTTTACTCAGTTGTTACAAATTGCCAATGGGACAGAAACTGTCTGTCACTTCTAGAGCAATTAGTGTGTGAAAACTTATCAAAAGAAATCTGTCAAGTTTGAGTAAGTATAAATATTGCATGGAAGCCTCTGAGGAAATCAAACTGAGTGGGATACAATTTTTTGTTCATTGCAGCACATGAGAATTTATTTTGTTTTATTTACTTGGCTTATTTCTCAGAATGTTGATAGCATTTCACATAACCCTATGGATTAATGTTTTGCCCTGATAAAAATAGATTTTGGTTCTTAGGGGAAATCTCTATTGTCTGTTGAGAAGTGTAACAATACTGCTCTTTACTTTCAAATGTCAAGAGCTCTCTATTCCTCGAAAAGCTGTGGAATGTGAGCTTAGTCAGAAATATTGGGTCATTGTCTGTTCCACCACTTTCTGATGCTCCAACCTGACCTCTCCTAGACCTCAGAATTTTCATATCTTACGCCTGCCTGGCAAGCGCAAGGTCATGAGGTCAATGTCTGGTACCAAAAAAAAAAAAAAAAAGAATTTTCATATCTTATGTGAAGAACAAGGACTAGCGATATGCTGACAACGCTGTAGCTTTACATTTTACCTGCTCCATCATTGTGTCACTGTTCCATTATGTTCCTCCTAATGCTTCTTAAATGCCTTGGTCTTACAAATAAAAACACAATATTCCAGATTATGACTTTCACTCTGAAGAAAACTAAGTTCGTATCTTGGTTAGAAATTTCTCCTGTTGGGGAATTCAGCATTTTACACAACAAGATTTACCAGTTTCATCTGCTGAGATTTTTTTTGCTGACCTTTGCCCTTTGGAGCTAAACAATATTTACAAGAGTCAGATGTTGAAGTGATGATGTTAGATCCGTAACACAATCTCTATAACACACTTTTTGACAACTACGGTTTGTCCCTTTTTTGCAGTTTGAAAAATTGTTAGGGTATTATTGCAGTTTGGAAATATTATTACAACTTTAATTGACCATTTTGCTGTTTTGTTTCTTTTATTCCATTTTCATTTGATTTAACTTGAAAATAAGTTCTTACCTCTGATGTGTATTCACAACTTCTATTAGAGTTCATGGAAATCTTTAGTAAAGCCAAAGGAAAAGACTGAGCCTACAAGACACGAGGCAGTTTGTTCACCTTAATTCCATAGGACAACTTGAACAAGTATTATTACCGAAAGTCTTGATTTCTGGAGGCTCCAATAACTGATGAGGCACCTGAGGCCATCCTGCAAATTGTTTTACGAGAAGCTGAATATGACTTAACTCATCCATGACTTGACTTTTCATTTCTGCTTACCATCCCAATTGCTCCATGGATTTGATTTTTGTTTGTTTTTAGGTAAATTTATTTTTTATCTGGTACATTAGAAAAACATCAAAATTGTACATATTAATGAAGTAACATGATGGATGACTCAATACATGTATGCATTACGTAGTGTTTGAATCGGGTTAACTATCTCTAGCTACTCCAACTTTTCACTTCTTTGTGATAAAAATCTTTCAAAATCTTTATTTCTAGCATTGTGAAAAGTACAGTTCATTATTTGTCACATTTTGTTTTCTATTGTTCTGTCTAATGCTGACAATGTTCCTTAAAACTGAGTAACCATTAAAAATGTCTTCGTATCATCTTTAGTTTTCGAAGTAATTTTATTAGTTCGAGGTTTTTCAAACTAGGATTTATGAGCTATGAAGGAATGCTCTAGAAAAGCACCATGTATATGGATGTGCTCTGTAGTAGGAGGGTATGGGGTAGTTGCCTGATCAAATATTTTTGAGTGATTCAGTGCTCTAAAGAATTTCAAACATATTTTATTTTGTTTGAGTTTATTGTCTATAAATGTAAGAACAACCATTTCGAAGAAGGCAAGAGACACTAGGGTAACCATTGTTAATCTCCTGTTGTTATGCTTTGAAGACCTGTATTGCTTGCAGTGTTCTGTTCTAAAATGCTATGTTGTGTTTGACTCTATTCTGTTTTGTTTTGCTTTGTTTTGTTTTGCTTTGTTCTATTTTCTTTAAAATAAAAAAAAAATGAAAAAAACAAAAAAAAGAATTTCAAAAACAGTGGCATGTTAAAATGCCCAGCCAGTCCTGAAAGAAAAAATTTAAAAATCTATTTAACTCTGTTCAACCCAGTGCTTTTCAAAGATCATGTAACCCTTTGGATTTGGAGGAAATTGGGATAGTGACACAGAATTACCACTCAAGGGCTATGATTTAGGAAATACTGCAGTGTGAATTTAGTTACTCATGTCTCCCACTCAAACACCAAGTCACTGAATTCACAAAAACAGTGAAACCAAAGGAATTTACTTGTTTGTAAATAGATCAAAGAGCACATTAACTGAATATGTTTTTTAAATTGTTACTTTCATAATGATTAAGCCAGGAAGTGCAACAGTGGTAATAACTAATGTTTGGATAGCTGTTTAGATATTTCAGAGTGATTTCCCACAAGTAGATTCTCACTATATACCTGCATCACATTTAAAATGATCACCACTCTATATGCTAAGAAGTCGAAAGCAGGAGGGTTTAAATGGCTTCCCCTGTGTACCATACATTTGAACTTTGGTCTTCCAGTCTTCTAGATGTTTTCCTTCTGGTTAGAAAAATAACAAAGAAAATATCTCTTTTTTTTCCCCTGGAATATTCACTTTCTATTTGCTAAGCAAGGCTTCTAATGCAGAATTCAGAAATCCTCACAGCTACTAGTCACTGCAGCAGTTTTGAAAACTATCTTCAGGGAAAAAAATTAACAGTTTTGAGTATTTGATCACAACTCTCTGTGGAGAGGTGTGGGTTGATTAATATTATGCTGGTAAATTACTTTCTAACTTCTACCTTGTGACTTTAGAGATGTTAATTTATACTTAAAACTCTCTAATAGCTAATTAGGGAAGAGACAATGTTTTCCTCATTGTTCATATGAGAAAACTAAGGTTCTGAGAGATACCTGGGTTTGCCTAAAACTCACATACCAGTTTAAGCCAGTAAAGAGTGCATTGTCTGTTTGTTAAGATTGCTTATTCCTGTGGAATGACTGCCATACTCGATTATGCTTCTTCATGACCTATTTTAGGGGCTTTTCATTCCCCAGATTTTAGTTTCTTGAGGAAGTAACTAGCTTGCTGGGAAGCACTTGTTTGTTTATACTGAGTAGACTCTTGACATCAGCATGGAGTTACTTCTAATTATATGCACATGCATAAATAAAATGATTAACCATTCTCATACAAACATAATTATATATCTCCAAAATAATGCACGTGGAAATGTGATAATTCAGGAATAAAGGGAAAGCAATCTGCATGACCCCTCCTTTGTATGCAAACAGCAGATTATTAAGGCCCAACCTATTTCTCATTACACATAAAATTGTTGCACTCCATTACAGTTGGGACCCATTGAAAGATTAAATGGCAAACATGCATGTTATAGTAATTAGTGTTCTCTTCAGAAAACTCACATGGCCTTTCTGCCATTTTCTGAGAACACTGCCTGCCAGGATCACGTTAAAGACCAACATATAATAACTCAGCCAACTAGTTCTGAAACTGGAGGCTCCCTTCGCATGTGTCTGCTCCTTTCCCTTACTTCAGCAAAGTAATTTTTGAAGATAAAATGTTAGCTAATTAGGGCCATTTACTCTATGTCACTTTTCAGCTTTGGAACAATCTGGACTTCACATGATGGAGGAATCATGAATTTTCCAGTGCTAAAGTTGATTTCCTTGGGACAGGGAAGTTTACTTTAGCAAGTCAAATAAATGAAGTGTTGTGAGCATGTGTTTAGTCACAAAACATTTAACTAATCTTAAGAGAAATAAGAACTTTCAAAAGAACATGTTCAGGTATGACTGCCCATTATATTTATCCCAGTGACATTTTGGGATGAATAAGTATTTGCAAAAATTTGACTCTTTGACCACTATTTCATATTCTCTGTCATATGTATATGATAACTTCTTAACTGATTTTTAAAGTACTGATTGATGTTTGTGGGCTCAATCAACTAGTCGTTGAAGGTGTATCTAAGAATATTTGTCACTATATTAAACTACCTCTCGCCAAGTAAAAGGAGAATCAAAATTAGTTGATACTGGGAGACACTGGACAGAGACTCAGGAATTACTGAATCTCAGACTAGGTCTAAGAATTTGTTCCTGTGTGCCAAAGTTTCTCAGTTAATGGACAACTATCAAGTGCATCAGAAACCACAAAGTACTCTGCAGCTTTGTGTCACTACAGTGCGTTAGAATGATGATGTGCAAAATGAAAGAAGTGGTCCAGATAATTTCCAGAATGACTTCCAGCATTACCATATCAAGATAATAGACTCCCTAGGTCTATAATTTGAGTATTAGTTTAGCATGTATTACATAGTGCTTGATACATGCTTTACAAACTGTAAATGCTTGGTGCTTTGATTTAAAGTTGAACTTCTCTTAACCAACTACTAATGCATCTTTTAGTTCTGTAGAAATAAAAACCTTTTTAACTGACAGAGGATTCTGTAGTAAAATGTTATAGAGGCTATACTTTATAGGCTGAAAAGTGATCATGGGGTAACAATGTGAATTTCTAAATTGACCATTTCTTTTCTGAACAAAGTAGAGTTCCATTATTAAAAAATGAGTTTACACTGACTATTCCTTTTACTTTCAGAGTTGAGCTATGCCTGGATTTTCAATGAATACCCTTCCTACCAAGATAATCGCCGCTTTGTTTCTCAAGAGACTGGGAATCTGTACATTGCCAAAGTAGAAAGATCAGATGTTGGGAACTATACTTGTGTGGTTACCAATACTGTAACAAATCACAAGGTCCTGGGGCCACCTACACCACTAATATTGAGAAATGATGGTAAGTAATTTTTAAATTCTATTTTTGCCATCACAGGCTCAGAATGGAAAGATATGTTATTGACACACAAAGCTTTAAAATTTAGGGCTGGGGATCTAGCTCAGCGGTCTAAGCGCCTGCCCGGCAAGTGCAAAGTCATGAGTTCAATCCCCGGTGCCGCAAAAAATAAATAAATAAATAAATAAAATAAAATAAAATTTAGTGGTTTCTATATTTGACACCCCTACTTTTTCCACTTGCATAAGAAATAAACTCATGAATCCATTTTGGAAAACTAATTAGAAATCTAATTGCTAATCTTGACAGGAATGGAATGTGGATTTAGGTGAATATAAATAACAAAGGATTCTATTTCTTGTTTCTCTCCCACTTAAATTGTATACACAGGCAGAATGAAGTGAAAGATTGAACAATTAGCTCATTAATCAATACTGTGTAATTTAGTATTCAGTGTCCAGAAAGAAGTTTTAAATTATCCAAATAACCTCTGGATTTACAATACTAGAGTTCACATCACAGTGTAATTCAAAGTAATAAGCCTCATTTGAGACAGAAGTTTTAATTCCTCACCCTGTTATGAAAATATTTCAAGAAGATATATGAATTTCACATTAATTACATAAGTGACCTAATAGTGCATGGTAAATCACTATGTACTTTTAAAGGATAGTCTTGTATGCCAAACTCTAGAAGTACTCTTCCTTTTTCCATAATTTTTTTTAATGTATGCAGTTTCCTCTTTCTGAAATGCTCTTCCTTTCCTTAGTCCCAAGCTCTCACTGGGATAAATTATATGTAATTCCCCTTTTAGTTTCTTCAGATATATCACTTTTTCCAAGAAGCTGTGTCTGCCAATCTAGTTGCTTCCTACCCATGCAACATTAGATGACTTCTCTATGAATTCTATTGTGACCCACTACTATACCCTTAAGAACTCTTTGTTTTGAGTCACCATTGCCAGTGTGTTTCACTGTCTAGGTGAAGGTGGCAAACCTTTTAAAGCTTTCAATGATAACAAACAGCCCACTGTGGCAAGCACATATAATATCTTACTCATCTGCTGTCCATTCAGCGCCTAGTACAGTACTAGGTAAATAGAAGTATTTTAATAAATATTTGTTGAAAGAATGAAAACAAACACTTAAGAAAGCTTTTCATCAAGGGCTGCTATAACAATTTAAGGCCTCATAGTTGATGTGTTTAGGTTTATATTCTTTTTAAATCTCTTTCCCTTTTAATATACATTTGAACATTCCATTATGAACAGGAATAACCAAATCCACGTGTTATTGACTTCACAAACTGATATTATAAACCTTATGCTCCTTTTCATTGTACTGTTCCACCTCATACCTGAATTTATACCAGAAAAACCTGGAAGTTTCAAGATTGGAAGCCATATTTCTATCCCCCAAGTGTTAGTCTTTCCCTCTATATTTTCAAAGAATTTTGTTTTCAAGTGGTACCTAAACCTGAGCTTTCTAGAACATGGCACTGATAAACAAACAAAACAGTCTGAACACAGAATCTGACATCCTATAATAGATTATGGAATTTTTTAATCAAAAAATCATGTTAGCTATTATTTAATATACCCATTTAACACATTTGTTTTATACTTGTTCTGTGACAGCAACTATTTTGTATACTAGTAAACAAAAATAGAAAGGCTCCTATCAAATGCCATTCATATTCTTCTTGGGGACATGAATGCAAGAAAACAAACATAAACAAAAGTAAAGATCAGATTATTTCATAGAGTAATAAATAAACCAGTATGAAAAAGAGGAGGCTCTGAGGTGTGGTCCTCTACTTTCAAGAGAGTTGACAGGGAAAGCTTTTGGCAGCACATAGGGCCAGAGTTCTGCATAATAAGGAGTCCAAGGAAAATCAGAGGGAGGAACAAACAGTCCAGGCTGAGTTAATACTACATGCAAAAACCCTGAGGCCATTTAAAAATCCAACCCTTGGCATATTCTTGGAAAAAGGAATGTAAGCATGGTTAGAACACAATGAGCGGGGTAGAGAGTGGTTTCAGTTGAGGCTGGAAAGGGGTCAGGAGCAAGATTTTGAGGCCATGGAGAGAAGACTGGATTTTATTTCAAATGCAATGAGAAGTCCTTAGGGTATTGCATGCCAGAAAATGATTGTTTTTAAACATTAACTATCATGTGGAAAATAAATTTTCCAAAGGAAGAGTGGAAACTGGGAGTCCAATTAGAACACTTGCAAAAATTTATTTAGGAAAGTAAAGTGGCTTCAGCTAGAGAAAACAGTGGAGAAATACAGAAATGAACTCAAGGTATAGTTTGCAGGTAAAGCTGCCCAAACTTGCTAGAAGATAGAGGAGAAAATCAAGGATGACATATAGATTTCTGATATAGCATTTGAGGGTATAGGAATGTAATTTACTGGAATGATTTTGCTGATTAGATTTGCAAAGTAAAGTTGGGAATGTTATTTTAGACATTATTTGTAAAGCCAAAACATCAGTTTTCCCTTGGAAACAGGAAAAATAATTTGTTTTCTGGTTTGCTTGATGCATTTCTCTATCATAGTATTCATCTAATATATCCTCATTTCTAGTCAGCTGAATTTCTCCACCATATTCACATTCGGATAAAGCAGAGATTATAGTTTTCATTCAATTTTGTACTAGGCCCCCACATCCTGTTTGCCACGTGGAAAAGGTTAAATCAGTATGTTGGATTAAGATGCATTGTGTTAAATAAAACTGAACAATTATCAGTTTAGAGAAAGGTAGGCAAGTTATCAGTTCTGTCAGAAGCTATCAGTGCCACCTCTCCAGAGCTAAAGATGAAGAAACTTTCACTAGATATGTTCCAGTTTTTGTAAGAAATCACTTAAAAATACAGCCCCTCTGGCCGCTACTCAAAGTGCACATTTGCCAAAATGTTCATTCAGCAGTATAATCCCTTTTGCTGTGTCAAATCACAGATGTAATAAAATATTGACTTTGATGCACTATGACATAGCTGACGACAAGCATCACACAAAACTACTGCTTCAGGAAGCAAAGAAAACTTCAGAAGCACAAAATCTCCAGAATCATCATGTACACTTCCAGTAGGTAACAACTTTGCCTTTTGCTTGGCTTTTAGATTTACCTCAGGTTGTCTAGTATGTCTTCATAGAAATGACAAATGTTTTATATTAGAATATTTTATCACAAAATTAACAGACTAAGGATCTCATTCTTCAGCAATTAACACCCATTCATTCTTAATTTCCATGAGAGTTGAATGGTGAAAATTCATAATGTCTTTCCCATTTAAACTGGAGTACATAAAAAGAATACTCAAGCTATATTACTAAGCACAAAAGTTATTTCATTAGCTCTTATCTAAAGGTGAGAGGAAAGGGGAAGTGTAAATCAAGAAGAGATTGCAAAATAAAGATGACATTCTTATTAAAGTCTATTCTGTGAGAGTAAAATGAAAGTATTACTCCACAATATCTAGTATTTAGTGACTTTTTTGACTAATAAATGCAAAACAGAGAATTTATGCTTTTTGATCATGCAAGCTGACTCAAAATTTTAGAGCCTCCCTGCTTCAGCAATGTGATAAGCAAGGCGGAGGAATTTCAAGCCTGAACTGAGCCAGTTCCCACAACTGGTCCCTTCCCTTGCTAAGAAAAAGTAGGACTAAAAGAACCAGATTAATTTATTTCGTATTTCATTTAGGCAGTTGTGAGGTATGATTCATTGTTTCCACCCCAGAAGGTCACACAGAATGACAAAAGTGACCTCTGAACCTTGTCTGAAATCCTGATGAGACGTACATGTGGTGACCCATGTCTATCTCTTTGGTGCTTGCCCTTCCCTTTCCCCAGTACTTCCAATGGTTCCCTCTTTCCTACCTCCCTGTCTTTCAAATGTAACTAAAATTTTGGGCAGAAAGCAAGCTGTGAGGACCCAGGAGACTTCTTGGGCAGAATCCAGCCTCACCAGTTAGTAGTTATGTGATATTAGAGGTATCAGTTTAACTCCATTGTCTTTTATTTTCTCATCAGTAAAATGAGAATAAGTGTCTGCATCGGAGAGTTATTTTGCTTATCAAGATGCATATAAAATACTTCGAACAGTGATAAAATAGTAGAACATCAATAATCTTCCTTTCTAAAATATGTTCAACAAATTATACACAAATTAAAATAGAGTATAGCTAATATTATCCTGTTTTTAAAAAACAGAAATGAGAGAGAAAGTTGGAGTAATACTTTCCAAAATGATAACAGTGTTAAACTTTGGAGTATTTAACCTTCAGTGGTAAAATTTAAAATGCTTTTTTTTTTCTTTCTGCTTCTCTGAATTTTCTCATAGTTTCTAATGATTATAGATATTTCTATTTAGAACAATGTTTAGTAATGGGATTAATACACAGATTATTGGGCTTAGAGAACATTTAGCAATCATCCAATTGTATATCTTTATTTTGGAGAAAAAAAGAGGGTTTAAGGAGCTGAGAAATGAGAAAAGACAGCACTCTTTGTCCCTCATTATCATCTCAAAGAACTGTCCCTAAATTTCCATAGACAGAAGTATAACACACCACCATGTAGCATAACCTTTAGAAAAATAACAAGATTTGATAATAACAATAATGGCTATTTCTTCTATCTTGATCCACTATCCCTGACTTCCTCTTAAATACAAAGAACATAGAAATGTGAAATTGGAAAAATGAGATGAAGTCTGTAAGGATGTTTATGTATGTTACATACACAAGGGCATAACTGAGCATGAAAAATCATTGTCTAGCCTTTGCCTTTTTTCTGTGTTTTCCTTGAGACTGGCTGGAAGTTGGGCTGGAAGTTCGTTGTTTTGCTTATTAGAACTAAGATAAATGTTGAGCGGTTTGTGGCCTGGGTTTGTTTGATAGGCATATGCTTTGAGCGACTTGTTACCAAATATTTTTTAATATTATCTCTACATAGACGAGATACTAGGAAAAGGGGACTGTACAGATTTAGAGAGTTCTGAAGGATGACAGAAACAGATGTACTGAAAATGTGCCAGACTAAAAGATAAGAGGGTAAAAGTGATGGAATTCTGGGGCCGATCTAGCCCTAGCTGGCATGAAGCAGTCGTAACATTTGTTTGGTCCTTAGTTTTCTTAGCTATTAAAAAGTGATGATTTATAATGATTTACTAAGTTTCCTTCTTGCCTTGTGAGATTCTACTGACACCTTTCTAGCTCACTTTATTCCAGTCTCAACCCCTGCACAGGCCACATTGTATCCATTATTAATCAACAGATAAATGTGCTTCATTGGGTCCGATTTCTTTCAGATACCAACGACCAATCCTGGCAGACAACTTGAAACTCGATGCAGTCATTCTTTTTTATTTATTTTTTTTATTTTAAAGAGAATACAACAAAGGAAAATAAAACAGAATAAAACCAATCAGAACAAACCAGAGTAAGTGATACAGGACTTCACAACATTACAAAATCAACAGTGGTTACCATAATGCCTTTTGTTGTCTTCAAAATAGCTGCAGATACTTTTGGACACAGTAAAAATCAAACAGAACAGAATAGAATAAAAACAGTAAAAACAAAACAATGAATACAATAAAAGACTACAAAACAATACAAAAGTAAATTCAAAATGGCTACCATATATATCTTACTATCATTGAAATAGCTGCTCATGTCACCGGGTATAACATAATCAAACAAAGCAAAAGAGAATAAAACACAACCCAACAAAACACTAAACAATGTAGGACTTCAGAGTGAGACTATAGGGAATCGACAATGACTACCACCCTCAGAGGGAGACCCCTCCTAGATGCCATGATGCATACCGCTTTCTTCTGAATAGATGATCAGACCACTGGCCCTAGACCTGCAAGGTCAGTGAAACACCAAAGCACCACAGGCTTTCAGTTGCGTTTTATCTTAATAACTATCATCAGAGCCTGTGTTTCTCTGGATCCACCACTCCCTTGGGACAGAGGGTTGACACTTTTGTTGGCCAGTCCATGAGCCTGAAGGAGCTGGGATCTAACTGTCCCCCTGCCAGCCGGGGCCCACAGGGAAAGGCTTGGCCCTGGAAGTCCTGGTGCCACAGCCGCCCCCACAAGGTGCTGTTTCTGGTGGGACAGGTCTAGTTCTTCCTCCCCAAAGTCCACGCTGATGCTGACTCCCCCCGGGGAAGAGGCTTGGCTCTGGATGTCCACTGTGGGACTGGAACCTCCCACAGTGGCAGTCATTCTTTTAGGCCACAGTAGGCTACACTGTGAGACACCACCTCTGTAACCATTAAACCTTCTAGTGGCTCAGATGAATACATTTCCCTAAAATTCTGACTTTAAGACCAAAGAAACCTTAAAAATGGAAAGGAAAACACCAGCATATTCTAGAAAATTATTATTGCTCTCATATTGTATATTGACCATTATGATCCAGCCAACTGTTCATAGTAAACTTTCCCAATATTGCTTCAAACTTGTCAGATTCTCATGTGGGCCCTAACAACTACTATTTATCCTCATGAACAAGGTAGTTTTATTAGTAGGACAATTATTTAACCTGGTGGTCAAATCAAACACGTTGTCATTAAGGGGATCTTTTTTCAATTGTATGCTTGACCTGCAACCTTTTATTGATGATCTAGCATTTAAACAGGCAACATGCCAAGGTATGTCCTCCAATTAGGCAGAATTTTATATTATTTAAGATCTAGCATTTGTAACAAAATGGTTTGCATTTTTTTATTCTCACTTCTAATTGCAACTTTTCTGTAGCTTTGTCTCAGCAATCATGTCTTGTTTTTAATTCTCTAATAACATCACAGTTGAGGATTTGTAGGCGTAAAGTATGTTTCATGCAAAGAACATCTGAATGACTAAAGGATATGAGATATTTTGCTAAACTGTCATTGCTAATCTGATTTAATAGAGTCTTAATGGCTCTGGATATTTTAAAGGTTTGACAAGCTTAGAACTTGGCAGTCAGCTTCAGACCTCTAGCATTTCCAGTTCCACTTCAGGTCCATAGAGGCCAAAGGTCTTGGATGATCATTTGGCTAGTCAGTTAGGAAGCATCTGCTCAATTCACATTATGTATAATGCACTATGAAATCAAAAGGCATGATTTTAACCCCTGGGAACCAACATTCTTAGAGAACTCCAGACTAGTAAAGGGTCTAAAGTTTCATTTTGTACTGAAATTATTGAATTGAGTTCCAAACATTAAATGTGCACACAAAGGGATTTGGAATAAAAGGAACTAAAGAGTATCCTGTACAAGGTTGACTTGGACCAGTCTGTTGATCATGCATCTAGCTAGCAAGTATTGAGTGCTAATCGTATATTTGCCACTAAGGATGCGGGTCCTTCTGTGCCCTCACAGACTGGGTCCTGTTGAGGAGTATACTTGTAATCGAAGGAGAACTAGGACAATGTTAGGGAGAGAACAGGGAATTAAAGCAGATTCATTAAAGTTTCAATTGTGAGACTATCTACCACAAAATGATGAAGGGTACAATGAAATTATGTATCTATAATATACCTATTATATATACATGTATATACCCTTGGAGTGAGGAAACATTGCCTGCTCTAGGGAATTAACCCAGACTCTTATGAAGCATTGAATAAGGCAGCAGGCACAGTATTCATTTAAATCAGGGGTTAATTAACTCC